>OU898283.1:86303474-86474624 GCA_918026665.1 Diabrotica balteata
CTTGTAGTTACTTCTCCTATCGGAGGTTGACTATCATCACAGCTATCCGTACCTTATTGGCGGCTGCTCTAAAAAGATCTACTGAGCTGCAACTATACCACTCTCTTAGGTTTCTCAGCCAGGAAATTCTTCGTCTTCCTATGGATCTTTTACCCTTGATTTTACCTTGCATTATGAGCCTTAATATCTCATATTTCGCACCTCTGGTAATGTGGCCTAAATATTCCAGCTTTCTTGTTTTGATGTGCTTTATGACCTCGCAATCCTTTTGTAGCCTTCTTAACACTTCTGCATTTGTAACTCGTTGGGTCCATGGTATTTTCAAAATCCTTCTATAGCACCACATCTCAAATGATTCCAACTTCTTTATATTATCCACTTTTAGTGTCCAGCTTTCCATTCCATACAACAAAGTCGAGAACACGTAGCATCTTAAGGCTCTTATCCTCAGATCCAGAGGAAGGTCTCGATTGACAAACATTGTTTTCATTTTTATAAATGCTTGTCTTGCAATTTCAATGCGTGTCCTTATTTCTCTACCTTGGTCATTGTTTTCATTTACTCAGGTTCCCAGATATTTGTAGTTATTCACTCTTTCTACTTGTTTTCCCTCGATATCTAGCCTTCCTACTGTATGTTGCTTAGAAATAATCATGAACTTGGTTTTCTTAACGTTCATTTGTAGTCCATATTTGATACTGACTTGATGTAATCTATTTACTAAGCGTTGCAATGCTTCTAGACTGTCTGCAAAAACAGCGGTGTCGTCTGCGAATCTTATGTTGTTTAAGATTTTTCTGTTTATTGATATACCCTGTTTTTCCTCTGATACTGCTTCCTTAATAATAGCTTCGTTGTACAGATTGAATAACAATGGGGACAGCACGCAACCCTATCTAACACCTCTTTTGATTTCCATTGTTTCTGTGTCGACATTTTCGATTCTAACCTTTGCTTTTTGATTCCAGTACAGATTAACAATAACCCATATATCTCGACTATCCACATTCTTTTCTTTTAACAGTTTTACGAGTTTCTGATGTCGTACTCTATTAAAAGCCTTTTGATAATCTATAAAGCAGACATAGAGATTCTGGTTCATATCTAGTCGTCTTTGCGCGAGAACGTTAAAAGCGAACAGAGCCTCTCTCGTTCCTAGTCCTTCTCTGAATCCAAACTGGGTGTCATCTATATCTTCTTCTATTTTTTTGTATAGTCTTTCATGTATTATTTAAAGAAATATCTTAAGTGTGTGGCTTATTAAGGAAATTGTTCTGTACTGGGAGCATTCTGTCGCATGTACTGACTTTGGTATTGGTTACAAACGTGGACAGCAACCAATCTTGGGTATTACTCCTGTTGTATATATTTTGTTGAACAGATCTAAAAGTATATGCAGTGTTTCTTCGTCAATGCATTTAATTAGCTCAGTGGGTATCTGATCTGGGTCTACTGATTTTGCGGTCTTTGCATTTCTAATTGCCTGTTCTAATTTGCACATTATTATTTTTGCTCCTGTTTGTTCCTGTGCTTCTCTTGTATTATTCTATCATCGTCAAATAGTTTTATTATGTATTCTTGCCAAAATCTTAGTTTATCTTTGATGTCTGCAATGAGTTTGACAATACCAACAGAATGGCTAATATCTGAGTTTGTTTCACTTCCAAAAGATCCAGGAGCCAAAAAATGCGAAGATTCCTTACTATAGGCCCCATGAGTGATCTCATTAAGAGCGTAGATGCAAAATTTTAGGCCAATGCTTTTTAAATGCATTTTTTTTTTTTTTGAATCCTGAGAAAACTAACAAATATTTTTGAAAAATTTAAACGCAGAATGAATGACCACATTATTAACGAGGGCCAAAAGTCCCTTAGAATAAACAAAAAGTTTTTTTGAATGGCATGTTTGAAATTAAAAATCACACTAAATTGTCTGTTCTTTTTCACCCCTGTAACTTATTAAAATAAAGATTATAGAAGTTTTCAGGAACTTTCGGCCCTCGGTAATAATTTATTCTTTCATTCTGCTTTTAAATTTTTTAAAAATACTTATTAGTTTTCTCAGGATTCGAAAAAAATGAATGCATTTAAAAAGAATTGGCCCAAAATTTTGTACCTACGCTCTTAAACTGTTCCTAAAGATAATTCATAAGACAGAGGTGACCACACCACGACACGCGTGCCACGGTGTGGCACGGCGGTGTCTTAGAAGTGGCACGCGAGGACTTTTTGGAAAAATAAAAAAAAATTAACTTAGTAAAAAATTTAAAATTCGTCTTTTATTCTACGCCACTCTTTTATTGTACGCCACTGCCTCGCGCTAGACACGTTCACGTTATTCATCGTTTTGTCGATTGTCGATGCCCGGTTGACTCAGTTCTCAGTTGATTCTCAACTTTTGTGCGAGACGCTTCAAGTCTGTTTGCCTTGTGAGATAGTGTTTTTACAGTTTATTTCCTTTTAAAACAATTGTTTTCGAAATGACCACGAGTAAGCCATCAACTTCAAAACGTAAATATGAGGACGATATCGCGATTCGTGAATTTAAAACTGAGTGGGAAGAACAATTCTTATTTACTCATCACAACACTTCCAAGCCTTGCTATTTGATATGTGGAATTTGTGTGGCAGTGCCAAAAAAATTTAATCTGGAGCGCCATTATAAGCAAGTTCATGGCGATTTCACCAACAATTATCCTGTCGGATCACGCCTACGCACCGAATTCATCGCCAAGAAAAAAAATCTTTAGCCGGCAACAATCTTTGTTCCAAAAAAGAAGTAATGAAATGAAAACAATGGTGAAGACTTCATATGAACTCTCGCTGTTATTAGCACGCAAGAAAAAGCCATATTCCGACGGAGAAGAGGTAATTAAAAATAGTTTACTAATATTCGCTCAAAATGTCGGTGATTCAATCATAAAACATATGGTGGACCAAATCGCTTTGTCCAGAAACACCGTCATGCGCCGAATTGATGATATGGACCAGTATGTTGAAACACAAATTATCGCAGGACTACGAGACTGCAAATATTTTTCACTGGCTTTGGATGAAAGCTGTGACATCACAGGTAATGCGCAGTTGAGCATATTTGTACGCTTCGTGACAGATAGTTTCGATGTGTGAAGGAGCTATTAGATTTGCGCCAACTGGTCTCCACAACAGGACAGGATGTCTTGGATCAAGTGAAAAATTTTATTGAAGGTAGCAAAGTGGAGTGGTCGAAATTGGAGTCGGTTTGTACAGATGGAGCGCCTTCCATGTTGGTCGAATCAAAGATTTGCAACGTTACTTGAAAACTTTTTAGGAAGAAATGTTTTCAAATTCCATTGTATAATCTACCAAGAAGCGTTATGTGCCAAGGACCTCGATCTATCCTCGGTGATTGAGCCTGTATCGCGGTGTATCAATAAAATACATGCTTCGAGCTAGTAATCGACGACGATTCCGAGAACTTTTTCAGGAAGAAACGGAGGAGGCAGGTGAATTACTCCTTTATTGCAGTGTTCGATGGTTATCCAAAGGGAATGCACTGGCAAGATTTTGGAATTTGAAAGAGTGTGTTTTGCAATTTTTGGAGGAGAATGAGGAATTGCCAAACGAGTGCTCTCTGTTGAAAAATGAAGACTGGCTATGGGATTTAGCTTTCCTTGCGGACATAATGGGACATTTGAACATATTAAATTTAAGATTACAAGGAAAATATTGTATTTTTCCAACCTTAGTTAGCCACGTAAGCTCGTTCAAAAACAAACTATCACTTTTTTATTCAGATTTTAATGAAAAAAAACTCACTCATTTTAAATTCATGAAGGAATTAGCCATCAAATTAAATAATGTTACAAATTACGATAAGTTTAAAAATTTAATGTCAAGTCTTCAAAGCTCATTTATTACGAGATTTCAGGATTTCCAGGAGGAAAATAAAAATATTCAACTTTTCACAAATCCTTTTTCATTTCACTTAAAGACGTTGAAAATTATCCGCCGGAATTCAAATGGAAATAATAGATTTGCAAAGTAATATTTTGTTGAAAAATAAACATAACGAGCTTGTTTCAAGTACAAGTAATTCAAATTATATTGAATTTTGGAAATACGTTTCCACAGCTGATTTTCCATATCTTCACAATTTTGCTTTGCGGTATTGTTGTCGTTTTGGTTCGACGTATGTTTGTGAAGAAATGTTTTCAATTATGAATGTTATTAAATCACAATATCGTTCAAAATTAACCAATAATCATTTGAAAAATCTAATTTTATTAGCTGTAACAAAAATTGACCCCAACATTCAAGATTTAATTAAGAAAATTCAGATTCACAAGCCACATTAATCACATCAACCATAAACATGTACTGTACTACTAGTAATAAACAATCTTGAGTAGTTGATAATTATTTTTTCTATTTAAAATAAACAAAGGTCGTAGAAAAAGTATAGTATTCTACTCGCGTGTAATGTCTATTATTCACTCTGATGAATTACGACACAAATGATAAAAAAAGATACCAATTTCTTTGATTTCTTTTTTTTATATGTATTTGAAATTTTTTCAGTGTAAGAAGTAAGTAGTTATATAAATGTTGAACTCCCCTTTTAGAATAAGGTCTAGTTTTTTTTATTAGAGTATAGGTTTTTGACCTGTAGCAGTTACAGTTTTTGGTATAAATGTCAAGTTTCATCGAATAATCTTGTAACTGCACTTACGATGTTCTCATCGGAAAAGTTAATATGTATTTCGAGTTATTGCTCGTTGTAAGTTAAGGAATAATAACAGTAGATAGTTTTTAAAATGCAAATTTTAGTACAAACTAAATATAAATTCGAATTAAATTTTAAATGAACATATTTATTTTATGTCTAGTCTTCCATCTTCTTCTTAGTCGTTAACCTGATGCAGGTATCGTGATATCATGAAGCTGTTAGGTAATTTTTCCAATGTTCCTCCACGTTTTTCTATCTTCTGCCAATCTAGCACATTCTGACAATGGAGCGCCAATGGTAGCAACAATATGGTCCGTGTATCGTGTAGGAGATCTACCTCTACTTCTTTTGCCTTCTACTTTTCCCTGGATGGTAAGTTTTTCAAGACCATTTCTTCGAAGCACATGTCCAAAATAGCTTATTATTTGTTCTGTTATTTGTGTTCTTAGTCTTTTCTTTATGTTTAGCTGGACCAGTATGGATTCATTTGTTCTTCGGGCCACCCATGGTATTCTCAGCATTCGTCTCCAGCAGTACATCTCAAATACATCTATGTTCTTTTTGTCTTTCTCAGTAAGGGTCCAGCATTTCGATGCATAAGTAAAAACTGGAAAAACTAGACTTCTTACTAGTCTCATTTTTGTATCGGTAGTAATTTCATGGCTTTTCCAAATTTTTGTTAATTTTGCCATAGCGCTTTTTGCGATTGCTGACCGCCGCTTTATTTCTTCAGTACAGCCTCCTTTGTTGGTTATTAATGAGCCCAGATACACAAATTTATCTACAACAGCGATATTGTTTATCCTAACCAGATGATTTTGATTGTTGTTAGCTCTGTCAATTATCATGATTCTCGTTTATCGTTATTTAGCCATCGTATCTAGTTCTATCCGTTGTAGCAGGTGAATCAATTCAGTTTCAGAACTAGCGAGGATAGTAGTATCATCTGCATATCTCAAGTTGCAAATCTTCTTCCCGCCAATGGTGATGCCACCGTTCCAGTCCTCAGTAGCTTTCCGCATTATCCATTCACCATAGATGTTAAATAAAATTGGGCTTAGTATGCAGCCTTGTCTCACGCCCTTTGTGACCCTGAAACTGTCAGTTAGTTCCCCATTTATTCTAACTCTGGCATAATTGTTATTGTACAGGCTTTTAATTAGCAGTATCAGATGATTAGGGACTCCCATTTCAGACAAAACCTGCCACATTTTACTCCAGTTGACCAAATCGAAAGCTTTACTATAATCTATGAAGCACAAATATGTTGTGATGTTGAATTCTCTGGATTTTTCTACAATCTGCCGTACGTTTAAAATTTGTTCTCTAGTACCACGTCCTGGGACGAAACCTGCTTGTTCCTCCGCAATGTTAGGTAGTAAAAAGGGCTTTATCCTCTCGAGAATTATGTGTAAGAGTATCTTACTGCGATGCACAATTAGAGCAATTGTGCGATAGTTGCTACATAAATCTTTCGCTCCCTTTTTATGTATGGGAATATATAGTGATTGTGTCCAGTCCTCAGGCCATTTACCTGTCTTCCACACTCTTTGACAAATTTGATGCATTATACCCACTCCAACGTCATCTAGGGCCCAAAACATTTCAATAGGTCTAGTCTTCCATATTGCTGTCTTAATTAATGTTTTTGCAATTAACTGGGAGATTTAATTTAATAATTTAAAAAATATTCTGGGTAAGTGACAGGAATGCACTGGATTTGATAAGATAAGATGAATCTGCTAGATGTAGATTTTTAGAAAGACCTTTACTAGAAGTTGCTAACCTTTTTTGTTTCCTGGAGATTTCTTCTGTAGAAAGTTTACCTTAATTTTTTTATCGGATATAAAATCATATTGAATATTCACCGCGCCAGGATTTGTTTTAAAAATATTTATGTGTTTCACCATGTTCCAGACCATTTTTTCATTTTCTTCATTTATATACCAATTTGGAAATGTTGTCATAAGTTTTTTAAAATCAAATATATTGTCTTTGTGCAGTTCAGTTACCAAATACGGTTTACCTGTTGTTTTTGCACATCTTACTAAGCTTATCCATTGCTCGGGAATAAAAACTGTTTGGTTCTTTTTACGTCACTCTATTAAGGCGTGCATGGAATCTTCCTCTTTTTGGGAATGACCTACCTCAAAATACTTGTGCGTTATGTTTTAAAAAATAACACCTGCACTGTGTACTATTCAACTGCAAACTAAACACCGGACCGGGAAACAATCAAGATCTGTCTATTTCCCCCTAATATTCTCACAATAATGCCGCGAAATATTGACACACGACGTGTAGTATCTACCTGCATAATTATCGGAACTTAGCAGCCAATGCAGCGAATAAAATTGTAACAACAGTTACGGTGTAGTTTTTGAAATATGAGAATTATTTTGATACACTATGTACGATACAGTATTTTTCGACGAAAATTTGATTTGGTTCAACGTCGTATCTGTAGTTACTCTGTTATTCTACAAATAATTCAATGTTTTTTATATTTACGGTATTATTCCATTCGGAATCTTTCTTATTAATGCAGTTACAGCCACACCGACCATGTTGGCAGATAGAGCGTAAAAAGTTATTCAAGAAGAACACTGTAACTCAAAATCGCCAAAAATGTTAGTTACAACGTTATTCTATGCAGGGGTCTATATTATGCAAAATGAATCCAGATATGCTCCCCTTCAAGCCAACCTGCAAGAAAAAATATTTGGAAAACGAGGTCCAGGAAAAAAAGAACATCTTGGTTAAAAAACCTCAGAATCTGGTTCAATGCAACATCTGTGCAGCTTTTCTGCGCTGATTTTCCGATTGCCATGATGATTGCCAATATTCGTAACAGGTGGGTACATCAAGAAGAAGAATAAATTGTACACCAGACAATTATTTTTTTCACAAATTTTGCTTTATGTTTGTATCTAAAATTAACTGAGCATTTTTCTACGTTCTCTGTATAAAATCCTTTCTTCTTCTGTATAAAATCAAAGAGATTCACTTGAGAGTATTTGGGCACTTATATTGCTTTTGATACTTAAGACCATTCCTCCTTAACCCTCTAACTGGCAAGATTCTAAAAATTATTCTATTTACTTGGGAATTTTTTTCAAGTTTAATAATGTATTAAGAAACCTAGAAAAGCTATTAAAATGTAATTATCATTTTTTGTATGGCTTCCAGGTAAAAACAGGTAAAGGGGTCCTCAGGGGGCCCTTGCCGGTTTAAGTTAAAAATAGCGTTTTATTCATTTGAATGGATTTTATTAAAATAAACTTAAAAACAAACGGAAAAGAAAGTGTGTACACTATTTTTTATGGTGATAATTATAAAAACAGTTTTTGGCATTAGAACAACATAAGTGAAGATCACATTTGCTACACATACATTGAGTTTTTGACACTTTGCAAAGTTTACATTTTTTTTACCACTCTCTTTGTTGAGCCAAAGTGGAAAGTGATCAATACCGTCGAAGCGAATGTCATCAATGGGATGTTTTGCTTTTTTTCCAATGCCAGAAGTAGTTGGTTGCGGTGAGCTCGATTGTGATTTTGATGTTGAAGGTCGGCCAAGTACACGTTTTTCACTGAATACAACGAGAGCAGCAGCAATTTGTTCTCTGAATTCTGGTAGCTGCAACAACTTTTCATGTTCCGCTGAGATATTGCTCGAATCATTACATTTTTCAGCATGTATGCGACGGTACAAAATATAAGCGTTTGTTGCAGCCATATCGATCAAGTGGTAGAAAATTCGAACCATTGCACTACGTGTCTTCGCTCTAATATGGTAGCGACCCATCAATCCATCCATCAGATCGACTCCTCCCATATGTCTGTTGTATTCGCGAATGATCTGCGGACAGTTGACTTCGATGTATTTCTTTTTCTTTCGATCATATCGTGGTACTTTTGCAATATGTTGATTTGGATTTGCTCTCAAAAACGGCTCAATGCCAACGTAAGTCGATGCCAGCCGCACGTTCTTGGTATCTTTCCATAAAATTGTACTGAAATCAACACCGTACGCAGATCCAACATATTCAACAGAATATCCTCTTTCTTCATCTTTGATATCCTTATCCAACGGAAGCTTACAGTTTGGGATTCTGTTTGTCCGTATTGTACCAAGGCTATAGATTCCTCTTGCACGTAAATAAACTAACAAAGGTAAAGACGTATAGAAATTGTCGAAGTAAAGGATGTGATGAGAAAAGCTAGGTATGGTCTGTGACAAACGTACAACAACGTTTGATGTACTTCCAAGATCAGGTGCGCCAGGAAGAATTATATTGTCGCCTGCACCGTTGTAAATTTCAAAACGATATGCGTAACCGTGAGAATCACAAAGCACAAACAGTTTGATGCCCCATTTGTGCGGCTTATTTGGCATATATTGACGGAGATGATGCTTGAGTTTGGTCGAACACATCTGCTCATCAACACACAATCTAGCCGTCTTTGGAATCGAATCAAAACGATTGTTGACCTTATCAGCCAATTTCCGGATGCGAAACAGTGGATCATAGCCTGGCTGACCTTTTCGAATGCGCTGCCTTTCATCTTGAAACGATAAGTGTTTCTTTATTGCCATAAACTTTTTTACAGGCATTGTCTTCTGGATGGGGCGAACGCGTTTTTGCTCCAGTAGCTCTCTAGATTAGGGTATCGATAAATCGACATGTACATCAACACTCCGATAAATTTCCGAATCTCCTCACCACTCGCGGCGAATTTTGTATTGATATTTTCTTGACGAGCTGCATCGTTCGTTTCATTGGCCACCAAATCAATAATCTCTTTTGTGAAGAAATAATTGAAGAGTTCTATTGGTGTTTCCAGTTCTTTTATTGACGATGGCAACCGTACATCTCCTTGGAAAGCTACTTCGTTTACATGCAAGCTCATTGATCGCTTACGCCACGTTACTTTGGTAAATTGTTCCGAATCTTTTTTGATATCCTGAATAGCTGAAATGAGAATAAAAATAGTACACTATTGCTAAAGTATGAATATATAACTATTACCTCTCCCAGTAAAACCACCAATAGAAGGCGTGATCAAAGGTCCAGAATCTTCCATTATAGGTAATGGCGAACGGGGTCGTTTCTTTGGCTTAGAACTTGCAGCATGTGCGACATCGGCGACTGAAGTAGATGGAATTGCTTTCATACATCTAGACGGCCCAGCCTCTTCCTTTTTTAAAGATTCGACACATTCGTCAGCTTCGATTTGCACCGCCGTTAGCATTGTTGATGATGCAGCAGGTGTTTCTATGTCACTGATATTTAGCGACATGTTCACATTTTGAATAAAATAGTCGCTTGTTTCACCTGCTTGCATTTCACGGATACACTCTGTTATCATGTCATCTGGAGCGATCTCATCCTGCTCGTAATCTGGGTCGATGTCTGGATCATCACTGCTATAATCACCTGACGAATCCGTTTCAACAGAGTCCATAAGTTCTTGGATTTCATCTTCGGTCATTACCGACAAATTAAACTTTTTCTGTCTCCAGCTGTTATTGCCTGCCATTTCCAGAAGCAAAATAAACAAATAACTGATGAAAGTTGGTAAACAATAGCACAACAACACAACACAACAATCACAACAAAGTGAGACGAAACTTCACATAAACCGGCAAGGGGTCCCTCAGGAACCCTTTTTATTTTCGCTTCTAAAGCACACTCAGAATACTTGTTTTGTAATAATTACAATATATAGTGAAACTTGAAGCTCTAAACCACTCATAAAAAAATGTTTTCACTAAATTTAGATTATTTGTAGTATCATAATTTTACGTCGAAAAAATTTTTTAAATGAGAGATAATTGTTCTGTGTTCACCTCGACCTGTCGCAGAAAACTGAGACAAAAATGTAACGATAAGGTTTAATGAATTTAGAATGCATTTGAAACGTCTCTAGACGAACTAGTGAAGGGGCCCTCAGGGACCTCTTACCAGTTAGAGGGTTTAATTCAAAAGGTATTGTATTCTTAGAAGATCTGTATTCACGAGCCAATCTTCTCGTTAATATTCCAATCTATTTTTTGCTCTTCTTACTAATCTCTCCAACCTCTGTGCAATAAATTTACTTGGTCTGTCACTTTTTAGAATATTCAGACATGGAATTCTTTTCTTGTACTCCGTTATTGCTCTATATAGGGTCCTGCGTAAAACGTTTTCATTCTGAAATATAAGATAAAATACAACGCTTCCCTTCACCCCGTATAATACCAGCTAAGTAAAAATTGGTTATTACCAGAATAATAACAAACGATGTCAATATATGTACCTAGAAACTGATGCACGAATCTTGAAAATTGTAATACAAATAAAAAGTTATAAATTGTCAAACTCAATCAATTATTTTTACTTGCAGAAATTTCTATCAGAGAGTATAATATTCGTGTCTTAATTATTTTATAACTACTTACAAATAGATAGAATCATCAAGACTGCAGGAAATCCAAAACCTAGCGCATAACATGTATCGTCACCAAAGCAAGAAACTTTTTTTAAAATTGGCGTTACCATCATTCCGACAAATCCTCCGAGGTTAATGGTAAAATAAAATATCGAGAAAAAATGCAATAGTAATTTCTTTTGGTCTGGAAGACTAAATTGTTCTGCTCCGAAGGCTGCAACACAGGGTTTAATACCTCCTGTTCCAATGGCTATAAGTGTCAAACCCACAACTGAATACAGGCTGAAAATTAACATTTAATAAATACAGACATTAAAATTTAACGCATAATTTAGTGTTTAATAATTTAAATTTGTAGCAGTCTTGTTAGGACAAGTATTTTATTAAATTTTGATATAGAACTCTACAGGCGGACTTTATGTTAGTTATAACTTATCTTAATCATCATGCAAATCACTTTTATCATTGGCCAAAACTCCAAACATCACACGTTTGAAGCTTTGTATTCGATGAATAAAAGTCTACTTTTAAATATCCATAACTTTGTTGATATTAAAATTACGGTAATAATATATCAAATTTATTTGTTTTATATGCTTCATTTTATAAACAAACAGGTTTCCCGATTAAATCTGATTTTTTTAGATTAATAAAATGCTTTTTTGACATGTAATTTGTTAACTTTCAGTCACGAATAACTCAATTGACATTTCGAAAAAACTCTAAAAAATATTTTTGTCTTAAAATTTATTATTCTACAGATATCCATAGTTTTTTTTTATAAACTGTTTCCATCTCAAAGTTGGTGTCCTTATTTGTATCTATTGTAGGGATAATTAACTCCGTGTCGACAAATTGAAACAAATGCTGAGAAAAATGACCTACAGCTTTGATGCAGCTCTGTACACGAGTACCCATGTAACTATTTTAAAAATGTAGTATCAAAGTATTATTTTATTTTGAGATACCAATTACTATCTCATGTAAATATAACAGTTGACAGTAATTAAAATGGTAGGCCAACTAAATGAAAACGGCTAATAATGTCAAAGTTCATTTTAAAGATATTCATCTGGTAATATTCATTGACCTGTTGTAATTATCGATAGGATAGTCTTCACTGCCTTTAATATGTCTAAACTGGTAAATTATTCACCTTTATACTTCTAAAAAATTTATTTAAAATCCTTTATAAAAGGTATATAATAAAATGCCCAAACGGGCTATCACAAAGATATTGCAAAACGTTTTCGGATTATTAAATCCATCATCAGTGCAAACCTGAAAGTAAATAACCACTTTAATTAAAAGAACGTTGAATTTAAAATGTTGACTAAGGTTAAAGAACATTGTGGTTAATACTTACGAGGTATACATGCTATGAGCCACCAAAATATATGGGTCCAAACCCTTTAAATGATATAAATTTACATTTGATTTACATTATATGTGGTTACAAATTATGATGTTTAAGTTACCGTTGGAATTGGTAACATGGCGACGTATGACCCTACATAGGTAAAATGGTCCTGAGACGAAGTGTCTTCGAGGACCTGTTGATAACAACTGATCAAAATGACATTGTTGACATGTTAGAACGGATGTTGTGTCAGAGCAGTCAGTGTAACTTACGGTAGTTGTCTAAAAATGACAGATGTCAGCATTATTTAAAATTGAAAAAATTAAAATTATAATAATGTAACAGTATCAACCATCAATGTTGTAGTCAGATTTCATTTGTAGTCAAAATTTAGCTAAATGAGGCCAATTGTGTCGCAAATTCTTCGGCAGAATGTAGTAGGATCTGGTTACCAATATTGAAAGAGGAAGTTATTAATAAGAAAATACCAGTATTAGTAAGTCAGTAACATATAGAGGATACATCATTTATGTTTTTTAAATAACGTAACATATAAAATCAGAATTTTGATGTTTGTTGAAGGTAAACTAAATTCACGAACAAATACTTACAATGTCGGGATAGTATTATGAGGTTTTTTTCCTGGTTTTTCCCTCATAATTTACTATGGAATCACTAACAGGAGAATTTTACTGTCATCATGTCATGTGTTTGTCTTTTTAAAGACGAATTACATGCTATGATTTTTTTCTGACGGATATTCTCAAGTTAAAGTTGATTTCATGTAATCGAATGAACTATCTTATAAGTAAAGTCGTCCCAGGAGCGCAACTCAACAATATTGGCAATATCATTTTAAAGTCGTCTACTTTAAAATGCATAATGTATGTCTGAATTGTCAATATAAATGAGTCAGATAAAATTAAATTATTAGAAGAATTTTTCACTATGTAACAAAAAACAAAATTTGTTTAATTTACTGTTTGTATTTTGAGAACGATTTCCGAAGTGGAAATTGAAACGTCAATAAACGTATTTTTATCTTTAATTGTGGCTTATTCCCATTTAAATATAATTAATTTACAATGCCACAAGAAAATAGCTTCAGAACAATATAAAGTTAGAGAGGGCTAAGGATGATTATTGGGTGATAAGTGGAGGACGAAAATTTAAATACTAATGCAGAAGTAAAGTTGGAGAGTGGGTTCTGAAAATCGTTGACGGTGAAGCGGAAGAAAATCTCGATTGAATGAGACATGGCGATTGACACAATTTGAACTTTTCTGTTTTTCTTTAATGATTTCTAGTTCTTCGTATAGGTCTAGTTTGAGAACGGTTTTTTTGTGGGATATTATGAATAAGTGAGACATCTTCTGGGATATTGAGAGTGTGGTTATGTTTTTTAAGATGTTGAGAGAAATCTCTCAACATCTTAGTGAAATCTCTCAATATCTCAGAAGATGTCTCACTTATTCATAATATCCCACAAAAAAACTTTCTCAGACTAGACCTATACGAAGACCTAGAAATTATTAAAGAAAAACAGAAAAGTCCAAATTGTGTCAATCGCCATGTCTCATTCAATCGAGATTTTCTTCCGCTCCACCGTCAACTATTTTCATAACCCACTCTCCAACTTTACTTCTTCATTAGTATTTAAATTTTCGTCCTCCACTTATCACCCACTAATCGTCCTTAGCCCTCTCTAACTTTGTTCAATATATCCAACTCCCCTTCTCTCCTCACTTCTGTCTAGGCACCCAACATTCTCCATGCTCCTTTTCAACAAAATAAATTCAGAGCAGATTATTCCACTCCCTCTCCAAAAACAATTTTCCATTAACATACATCTTCACCTACTTAACCACATATCTTCACCTTTTCTTACTGTATTTTTCTTTTCTATTATAACTCCTTTTACCCATCCACTCTCCCTCAGGGTTTGGTTTTCGGGTCTCTGGGGTCTTCAGCCTCTTGTAGTTTTTCCACCTTTCTCTTCACAATAACAATTAAACATCACACATCTTTAGTAAATTTGACAGATCCAACTTAAACATAACTACTCTTACAGTTTCATATGTTCTCACAATACACCCCAAAAGCCTATTAAAGTGGTTAACAACGGGTATGATCAAATTGGCAAATTTATTAGGAAAAGAGAATCTAAACTACTTCAGCAATCAGCATTTACTCCAAATAAATCTATTTTTCTACTTATAGGTATTTATCTTTTTATAATATAATTATTTTCCAAAAAACTAAACACATCTTACTGAGTTGTTCTGACAACATCTACATTTCTTTTAAAATTTGCAACACTCATAATAAGAAATTAACTAACAATAAACATTACATCCACTATATAAACCGTAGTAGAGCTTACATATTATCTTGCTTTGATCGTAATGCTTGCTATATTGACACAACATATATATATATATATATATATATATATATATAAATATATATATATATATATATATATATATATATAATATAAATATATATATATATATATATATTATATATATATATTATATATATATATATATATAATATATATATATATATATATATATTATATATATATATATATAATATATATATATATATAATATATATATATATATAATATATATATATAATATATATATATATATATATATATATTATATATATATATATATATATCGTGATTAACTAAATCTCCAGAATACGTCAAACGGAAAAAACACATCAGCATTTTTCCATCACCTGAAAGTTAACACCCACCATCTGAATATCCCAGATGGTGTCTTCATCGACCTTTATGAAGACTGGAAGATTGTTAAAGACATTAGGACTAGCCCCAATTGGGTCAATCGTCAATCTTCTTTAATATTGACTTTACCGCAATACACCGTTAACTTTCTTCCTAATTTTCAGTCATCCTAGTTTAATATTCTGTTTAGTCATTTAAGTTACAACTCTCCCAATATTTTATTACTGTGTTCCTTGCTTTTCTTTTTCTTAACTAGCATTTAACTTTCTATTGCCAACTTAAACACCCATTAACGTTACCTGGAAAACTTTTCATTTTATCATCCTCTTCCAATACACCTTATAACCTTCTTTCGCATACAGTAATTAATTTATTTTAGTACATTTCCCCACAATCAATCCCCACATCTCATTCATATGATCACTTCAAATTCATCTTTTTCTACTGTCTGATAATCCATTTTCAGCCTCTAGTTTTTCATATCTTTACCAATACAACAAACAATATTTCGTTTTATTTTATCCTGTTTCTACAAATTAAAATTTCTTATTAAATTTTATAGAAGTCTGTACTTTTCTTTAAGACTTCTTTAACTATGGTATACAGCCAACCACTGGGGTTTTCCCTTTTAATACGTGGTTAGTTATAAAGTTGACACAAAAAAAAGAGAAATAAATAAGTACTTACATTGGCGATAAATCTATAACAGGAACGGCTGCCAAAAACATGACAATGTGTCCGATTAAGTAAATAATTCCAAAATTTTTAATAGTGCTGCAAGTAAAAAAAATATTTTAATTATAAGTATATTATTCCCATGTATGGGGCAGAATACAAGCAAGAAAAGAAGGAAGCTTCAAGAGCAAAATATAATAAACCACACAGGCAAGTCTAACAACTATGCAGACATGATAAAAACTAGTAATTAAATTAATTAGGTGATTTAAGACTGGTAGTGGACCTCAGAGTTAGCGTTAAATGCAGACCTTCACACTATAATAAAACTCTGAGAAATGTTTATTGTTTCCCGACGAATAAGTCGGAGGTTCTAAAAATAAAGTAGGTAGTAAAATCTGTAAGAAAATCTTACTCTATCGTCCTCGTAGACATATGTTGCGTGACCATATGTCTACGAAAACGCAAAGGAAAATGTGCAAAACCAAGATCCGGAGTGTTAGTCACAAGAAATAAGAGAGTTCGTAGATCAAAAAGAAAGCCTGTCAAATCTGGCTATAAATACAAAATGCAAAAGACTGGAGAACATTCACTTACTAGAATAGGAAAGTTAAGAAAACTGCCACCATAATAAAAAACGAAAGTTGGAAAAAACGTGAAGAAATAAGCAGATATATGGGTGTAATTTCAGTATCTGAAGCATGAAAGTTTATAGAAAACGTCGAAAAAGATCAAAAAGAAAGAGAAAGATTAAACCTTATAAGTGTATTAAAGTGGAAAGAATATAACAAATCCCTATTAACGGAAGCAACACCACATGACGAAATAAATTACACATACCTCAGAATAGATCCAATGGACGAAAACAAAGTTCAACTAATCAGTGTGGATGAGATAAGATGAACCTTAAAGCAAATAAAAAACGGGAATGCCATAGGACCAGGAAAGATCTCCATTGAAATAATAAAGTACGACCATCAATACTAATAAAATTATTGGCAGAGATCTTTCATAAATTTCTAATTAAACAAGAAAATAGTCATAGAAGATTGGAGTTTGGCGTATATAAACACCATCCACAAAAAATGAGACAAAAAGAAATGCAAAAATTACAGAGGTATAAGCGTTATTAGCTCATTGGGGTAGTTGTACGGTCGATTGAGAAAAGAACAAATCGAAACCATATCAAGAATAGAGATCTTGTGATAAATATTATTTGTACTTCAACAAATTATAGAGTAAAGAACATCCAGAAATTTACGAATTTGTTTAGTGTTCATTAACTTAAAGAAGACCTATGATATATTATTCTTAAAAAGATTGTTTGAAATATTGACGAGTTTGTTGCATTTCCTGGCACAAAAGACTTGAGAAAAGGATGCTCTACAACTATATTTAAAATGTATACTCAGGAAGCATTAAATAACTGGAGAAGAAAGTGCACAGGAATGAAAATGGAACCTGGGAACAAGTACCTTTTCTTCGCAGACGATCAAGTGATTTGGCAAGCGATGAGGAAGATATAGATTATATAATTCGAAAACTAACCGAAAATACGAAAATAAGGGACTCACAATCTAAAAATATTTTAGAATAAAGGACGAAATAAGTGACCCACAACTCTTGATTAGATGTAAAAGAATGCAAAAAATTTAAATACCTTGAGACAGTGATAGAGAAGGAAGAAACATCGAAGCAGGACATTTAGCAAAAAATACTACACGTTCGAAATGTGGTACAAACAATAAACTCATAACGTTCGTCTTCTAAAATTAGTTTACGAACCAAAAGAAATCTACGTCGGTTGTAGAACCAGTTTTAACGTACGGATCTAAATGTTGGCAAATCACGATAAAAGAGAAGAAAAAACTAGAAGTGATAGAAATGGACTATATAAGAAGAGCTTGTCAGATATCTAGACTTAATCACATTACAAATAAAGAAATAACAAGAAAAACAGAAAGTATACAGTAACACCGTAGATATAATAGTATCCAAACAACTTGGGCATGTACTGCGAATGAAAGACGAACGGTGGCCAAAATAGGCCTTAAACTATGTTTCATTGAATAAAAGAGAGAAGGACTAGCATTAGAATGAAGAAAAAGAATCAGAGGAATAATAAGAGATAGAGCCACAAATGACGAATGGCCAAAAGTAGGACGAGGCAAAACAGGAAAGGTAGTGGTAAATTTCGGACTTGGTGAAAGAAACGAAAGAGGAGATCGTCTAGTTCAATTTTGCCAAGAACACAACCTAGTACTTACTAACACTCTCTTTAAGCTCCCGCACCGTAGACTCTATACCTGGAAATCACCGGCAGACTCACCTAGTAAAATAATCAGAAATCAAATAGATTATATCGCTGCACCAATCAGGTTTAGAAACTCCATCAAAGCCGTAAAAACTTACCCGGGTGCGGACGTAGCATCAGACCACAATCCGGTGGTATGTAAGTTTGAAGTAAAGTTAAAAAAGCCAAATGTAAAGAACAGGCCCGAAACGCTAGATATTAGGAAGCTTTCCAACAATAATATTAAATAACAGATGCAGGAGAATTTAAATACCGAAATATCAAAAATCCTTAAAAATAACAATGAACCGTTGGAAAAATGGAGTGAAATTAAAGAAGAGATTAGGACTTCAAGCACTAAGTTTTTACTATCTGATAAGAGAAAAAAGAAAGACTGGATGACTGCAGAAATCCTTGACACGATGGAAGAGAGACGGATATATAAAACTAAAGATACTGCCAAATACCGTGAAACCCATAGACGAATAATAGCTGAGATAAGAAAAACTAAAGAGAAATGGTTCTCGGAGAGATGCGAAAAATCGAACAGTGCGAAAAGGTATACGACTATCACAATATGCATAAGAAGATAAAGGAACTCACAACCAAGAAAAGCTACAATATTTTATCGAAAGGGCTGTGCGATGATAATGGAAATCTACAACTAGACCCCGACAAAATAGTTAGAATTTGGGAAACTTATGTGGAACAATTGTTTAATGATGACCGTCCTAGTGGGTATACACTGAGCAATGATGATACTGGCCCTTCTATTCTAAAATCAGAAGTGGAGAATACTATAAAGGGTCTTAAAAATAACAAAAGACCAGGCAACGATAACGTATACGGGGAAGTATTGAAAATGCTGTGCGAAACAAACTGTCAATTTCTAGACTCACTCGTCAGACTCTTTAACAATATTTATAACAGCGGGGAGTTTTCTGAAGACTGGCTAGAGTCAACTTTTGTTGCCATACCGAAAAAACCAAAAGCAAAGTCTTGTGATCAACATCGGATGATAAGTCTAATTAACCACATTTCGAAGGTATACACCAAGGTTATTTACAACAGAATAAACAAAAAATTCGCAGTTTGGGTTTCGGAATTCTCTTGGGACAAGGGAAGCACCTTTTAGTCTACAGGTACTCATCCAGCGCTACAGAGATATAAACAAAGACGTGTACATATGCTTTATAGACTACGCAAAAGCATTCGATAACGTAAAACACGAAAAGATAATTGAAGTTCTCCATAAGATCGGAGTCGACTACAGAGACATTCGAACAATAGCGAGTCTCTATTGGGGTCAAACAGCTAAAGTGAAAGTAGGATCTACATTGACCAATAAAATTGAGATCAAGAAAGGGGTACGACAGGGCTGTATCTTGTCTCCTATTCTCTTTAATATATACTCAGAAAAAGTATTTAAGACAGCGCTGGAGGAAAGCACAGAAGGCATAAAGATAAATGGAGAAATAATTAATAACACAAGGTATGCTGATGACACTGTGATTCTAGCAAGTAGCATGGAGGAACTGAGTTGCCTAATGAGTAAGATACAAAAAACAAGTGCACAATACGGGCTCAGACTAAATATCACAAAAACCAAATGGATGTTAGTAAGCAAAACCCAACAACCACCACAGCAACTGATATTAGACAATGAAAGAATTGAACACGTGGATTCGTACATCTACTTGGGAACAACAGTTAACTCAAATTGGGATCAAGCGAAGGAAATACGTATAAGAGTAGAAAAGGCAAGAGCATCGTTCACTAGCATGAAGCAAATTTTCACCTCTAAAAGCCTCACCCTACCTCTCAAAATTCGACTTCTGAAATGTTATGTATTCCTGGTTTTGTTATATGGAATGGAGGCGTGGACAATGACCGCAACATTGATGAAAAAAGTAGAGGCCTTCGAAATGTGGGCTTACCGACGTATATTACGTATATCCTGGACTGAGCACGTGACCAACGAAGAGGTACTACGCCGGATAGGTAAAGAGAGAGAGGTAGGAATAAGTATAAAGAAAAGAAAGTTGGAATACTTGGGTCACGTTATGAGACATAATAAATATAGAGTACTACAGCTGATCGTTCAAGGGAAAATAGACAGCAGAAGGGGTCCAGGGAGGAGAAGACACTCGTGGCTCCAAAACTTGCGGCAATGGTTCGGATTGTCATCTGCTGAACTATTCAGATCTGCCGTAAACAAAGTCAGAATAGCCATGTTGATTGCCAACGTTCGGAACGGACAAGGCACATGAAGAAGAAGAGCCACAAATGACGAATGGACCGACCGAAAGAGATGGCGATCGAAATGCGGGATGCGGCAGATGCTGTAGAACCCCGTAGATATAATATAAATAAATTATTTATATCAGAAAGTAGAAATACATCAAAATAAAAACGAAACCAGGGACATGTTCTTTAAAATAAGGCAAACCACGCGCAACCTCTCGCCAAATCATGAAGTGCAAAAAATGGAGAGACAGCAACAAACAAAGCATAAATAACTTAAAGATTGAGATCATACTGCGAATATCTTACGGCTTATTATAAATAACAACCACCAAAATTAAAAAAAATATATATTGAATTAGAGCCAACAATTATAAGAGTAGAAGTACAAGCAGAAAGTACGTAAATACACGAGTATAAATCAGATAACAGAAGAAATAATCCTGCCAAGAGGTGAAGTAAGGGTAAGATCACCTACAGGATCTGTAGATCCTGTAGGTGATCTGTGATAAAGTATGCGACAATTACCGCACCATTGCCCTTATATCAGACGCTAGAAAAGTCGTGCTACAGATTATCTTAAAAAGACTTAAACAATACTTGCTACCTGAGATACCAGAAGAACAGGAAGGATTTATGCCAGGAAGCGGCACCAGAGAACGAATTTTGAACTTAAGACCGATTATCGAAAAATTAAGAGTATTCAATGTAAGCATGTAACGATGTTCTGATCGTTTAACAGTTTGAACCGTGGGAGTGTCAATATTTGCGCATCCACTTCTACAACGAGACGGCGAAGTGGGATTCGGAGCGGCTATTTAAGGCGTGTGAGTAGCGGAATTAGACAGTCTTGTAGCTAGCGCTCTAGGCTCCCCGACTCGCCGGTGTATTGAACCTGCGAGCCAACCCGGACAGAGAGATTTCCGTATTGAGGATCATACTCTGTCCTTAACCAAGCAGAACCCATCGGTATTGTGTATTGAACATTACCGTGGGCCTGCACAGCCGAATATTTAGTTTGCGAGTGCGTTCGGAGCTCCCGCTGAATTGAAGCGGAAGCGAGTATAAGTCTGCGTGCGATTGACTTCACCTATTTCATTTGTTTGTTATTAATAATAATTTTTTTTTTTATAGACGTTCGCCGGGGAATTCATTCATCGCGGGATCCAGACGGGGACATAGGATTCATTTTATTTTTATTTATTGTATATATGCTAAATTAATAGATTTATTTTTATTTCAACCTATGTTTTACTGAGTCTGTCGCCCCGAAAGAGCTACCCTCACAAGCACACTTAGCACAAGGATATTCAATGTAAGCAGCAAGCACACATGTATGTTTTATTGGCCACAGTAAAGAATTTGACAGTCAGATAAACGAAAAAACCAAGTGCACAATAAATTTATAGAAACAAATGTCAAAGAAAATGGGAAAGATCAACAAGAAACTAGCTAGTAATCAGAAAAAATAAGCTATAGAGACATTTATAGAGTACGTGGCAATAAATACTGTAAATAAGCTAGCTTAATTTTAATAAATAAAAAATTATATCATTTTACCTGTATCTTCCAAAATAAGCATCAGCACAAATTGCTCCAGCCAGAGGTACGATATAACATACCATAATAAATACATGATAAATTAGTGTAGACATATTTTCGGAGAATAGTAATATATTTCTTAGATATAATGACAAAATTGCTAAAACATATTTAAAATTATAATTATTAATACTAAATAAACTGACGTTTACCCAGTGAGACAGAGAAAACTGACGCAAAGCAGTCCCTGCATCTCTTTCTAATAGGCCGGGTTTATCGACCACGTGACCTAAATGACCAATGGGAAGAAGTACAAGGAGCTACAAGGTAGGCATGAGTATGAATTGATATTAAAAATCGTGAGTTCGAATCCCACCTGGGTGGAAATTTTCGTTTATTAAAAAAAAAATTAATAAATGAAAATAATTTCTATCCTTGTGTGATCGGTACACACCGGAGGGACCGCAGACGTTCGGATACAATTAGCGTCTCTTAGCAAAGACAATGACGTCGACTTTGCTAAGTATCAAGACAATTACTCTACACACACACACACACTACACCTCAAATTGTTCATTTAACGTGCTGTTTTCTGAGATAAAGGGTGATTCATTTAGAGGTACATTTTTTTGTGGATTTGATTGGAGATCGTGCATGAATACTGTCAAACTGACATTTCGCTTTTATTCAGTATTGTTTGTCATTTCATGATGGAAAGGCTCGATTCAGACACATCAGTCACGTCTCGTCACAGTGATTGCGCCGAACCGAACAATCCGTCATACAAAATATTCTTTAATACAAATATGTTGCCGGCATTCACACTCATCAGTTGACAAACAGTTTCCCAGCTGTCAGATAGTTGATAGTTCTGTGACCAAACAGGACCGGTTCGGCGCCGAGACTATGACGGGACTGATGTGTCTGAATTGACCTTTAAGGTCGATTCAGACACATCAGTCACGTCTCGTCACAGTCCTGGCGCCGAACCGAACAATCCGTCATATAAAATATTCTTTAATAGAAATATGGCGCCGGCATTCACATTCATCAGGCGACGAACAGTTTCCCAGCTGTCAGATAATTAATAGTTCTGTGACTAAACAGGACCGGTTCGGCGCCGAGACTGTGACGGGACTGATGTCGACCTTAGCCGGCACAGCGTCTAGAAATTATGTTGTATTTTGAAAATGGGAGTTCTGTGGGGAATGGTGTTTTCTGCGCTTAGAGCAATTTATGGTCCACATAATTGGTCTACCGCGTTACGATTAGTAATTTTAAAACCCAGTTTTCATTCTTGGATAACACGCGACCAAGTAGACCACATTCAGCACGCACTGAAGAAAATATAGCGGCGGTAACGGATAGTGTACTCGATAATAATAAAGAATCGATTCGTCGCCGTTCTCCACAGCTTGGCTTGTCAAATGCAACAACTTGGCGTATTATACGTAAGGATCTTGGTTTAAAAGCATACAAAATTTAATTAGTGCAAGAGCTGTAGCCGACTGACCTTCTAAGTCGTCACCGTTTCAGTCGATGGTCTTTGATAAGCTTTCAGAAGATCCACTGTTTTCGAGAAAAATTTTGTTTTCAGATGAGGTCCATTTTTAGCTTAATGAGTACGTTAATAAACAGAATGTCCATATTTGCGGTGATGAACAACCCAAAGAGGTTCAAGAGTTGCCATTACACCCTGAAATTAAACAACTGTTTGGTGTGGTTTATGGGCTGGTGGAATCGTTGGTCCATATTACTTTAAAACAGAGGCTGGCCAGAATGTTACCGTGAATGGAGATAGTTATCGTGCCATGATAATGGACTATTTGCCCAAAGTCCACAGTCTACATGAATAAATCAAATACGATTAAGGCATTGGAGGCCAATATTACACGAGTTATTGGTAAAATACCAATCGAAAATGGTCGAACGAGTCATCGAGAATTGGAACTTCAGAATGAACTAACTTAATCGTAGCCATGCAAAACATTTAAAAGAAATTATCTTTAAGAAGTAATTGCAAAGAATGGTTCTTTTGTATGATAGTAAATAGTTTCAAATAAAATTTATTTTTTTTATTGTTTTTTCTTGTTGAAAAAAGTACCTCTACCACCTTATAGTATGCAAACCAAATTATAAACATTACCAACATGGATGCACATATTTTTTTGAAACCAACTGAAAAGACTTATGATATAATATTGGTTTTCAAACGTAGTGGGATATGTTTTTTGTCTGTTTCTGAGATTTATAAAAGAAGGTAAATATTATTTTAGGCTTTATTTTATCGTCTGTAGAATTCTCTTGGGGTGAGTACTGTCATTGTAATCTATATTCTATAATTTTGATAGCATTTTCAATATTCATAACCTCAGTTCTTTTAAAGCCACGTTTTCAATTATATGTATGTAGGAATCTAACAGAATTTAGCTAAGGGCCAATTGTTCGAACGCTAATCAAAACTTGATTGTAACCAAATATTTAATAAAAATCAAATACGACACATTTTGGGGTTACGTTGACTTATTTATTTTATTCAATTTTATTATTTTTTTATTTACAAATCAATAATAATAATTATAGCAATTTGTAATAATTTTGACAGCTGCTGTGACGTATTTGATTGTAATTAAATATTTGATTACAATCAAGTTTTGATTAGCGTTCGAACAACTGGCCCTAAGTTTAATAGTAATTCTATTTCATTTTATCCTTGCCATCTGCTATTTGATTTTATCGTAATTTTGGTAAAATAATTGGCAAGGAAGTTAAACTATAATAATAGAAAGTTAATTATAGCTGGGGACTAGAAGAAAAAGTAAATCGGAGCTAAGAGCATAAGTCGCGAATAAAGAAGTTCATAGTTAGGTCGAATAGAAGCAGAGTGGCCCAGCTAATTTTTTTTGTATAGGTAGTAGGTTTGATAGGTAGTAAAATAGGTGGCATTTTTTCATATCTACATTTTAAAGTGGCTCAACTACCGTTGCACTGTATACCAAGAGATGGCGCGAGTTGTACAGTTAGGCTACGTAAACAGTTCATATGATCTAGTTATGGAAATGTGGCCCAAGTGACAGTTGGGCCAGTGAGCATTATGCTTTTTAAACATTCTCACTCTTGTATTGTGTGTTTGTATCATTCTTGTCTAGCATTTATTCGTTTTTTTCAGTGCTATGAGCCTTTTATACAATTTATGTTTGTGCAATCTTGTGTACAAGTAGGTAAATTATTTTATTTTATATTAATATTAATTGTACATATCTCGGTCAAAATTTAAATTAGGATTCTAAATTTTTTAAGATTTTAGCCTTAAAATTATAACCTTAAAATGAAGAAAGCTGGCTCGTTTTCTAAGCAATGTTGCAAAAAGTATAGGTTAATCTTTAACTTAAGTCAACTGATTACTTGAATTAATTATTAATAGAAAATATCTTTGTTATAGTTTGAAAATGCCGTTGTCGAATATATCCAGTTCTCGTGAACCTAGCAAATTTGAAACAGATTGTGGCTCTGACTTCCATCCATTATCTGATGATGAGTCTTCTACAACTAGGAAAAGCTTTAAAGAAGATAGACTTGTGGAACCTGGATTAAGTAGGGGTAAACAACGTAAGAAAAGTAAGTCAGTTTAGAAAAAATCTAAATCTAATTTGAAAAAAAATCAGGAAAATCATATTTTAATTCTCGTGGTGAAATTGTGTCTGAGAAACAATTTTTTCATAGAGTTTGCAGCTGTTCACAAAAGTGTCATTTGTTGGTATCTCTTGAAGAAAGAAAAATATATTTCACAGTTTCTACAACTAATTTTATTTTAATGTACAGGCTGCCTTCATTAATATACAGGTAAATGTTAATAAATGACGACATATAGCAGCTCAAAATCATAATAAACCTTCTAAGATACGAATTTATACATAACCGAAAGAATCAGGTGATATGGTAACTGTTTGCAAATTATTTTTCAAAAAAGTTTTAGATAAAACGCTCACTATAGCTTTAATAAACAAGTCAAGAGGTGACGAATTACTCACTTCGCCACTGGATAAAAGAAGCAAGCACCCCCCTAAGAATAAGAGAAGAGAAACTGATATTCAAAATATAAAAGATTTTAGTAAACAAATTTGTCAAATATACATCCTACTATATAGCAACAACATTAATCCTAATCGAGAGTGTCTGTCACTTGATTTAAATATCTCAAAACTTTTTGATTTGTATGTGCAAAGTGAAGAACAAAAAGTTGAGGTATCCAAATTCGTCTTTTCGAAAATATTTAATGAAAATTTTAATCTTCATTTCCGTTATCCTCTTACTGACACTTACAAACGATGTGACGCTTACAACATGAAAATGAAAAGCTATGTAGATGTAGAAAAAAGCAGAATGGAAACAGAAAAAGGAATTACACCTAAGGAAGGCAGAAGCAGCTCGCAGTGGAATGAAGAAAGATGCAGCTAAGGATAAAAATACCACAACAGCAATTAAATTTGATTTGATGAAAACTTTATCTACTCCTAATATTATCGGATTTTATAGTGAATTATTTTCTTGTTTCTTTGTTTTTCTTTTTTTAGCTTTATAACTTTCAATTTTTTTAAGTGATTAATAATTTTTTGGTGTAGAAAATATAGTATAAAAATCTCTTATTCATACTAGTAGTATGTTGTTAATTGTGCTGATTTTAGTTTTTATTAATTGATGGTGATGCTGGTCGGTTTTACTGTTTCCATTATGGTCGATTTTACAGTTTTCCATTATGGTAATCTAATTCTATTGCTTTTTGTCTTTGAAATTTTTTGCAATCTATATTCTTGCGTCCAACAAACGTTTTAACGTAAAATATTTAGTTAAGCATGTTAAGCTACTTACTTCTGAGGCCAGAAAAAGCAAATCTTTCACAAAACTCTGTTGCTATTATACAAAACACTGCAATTGGATAAGCAAACTCCTAAAAATTTATAAAAATGTAAGTATAGTACTGTTTTTGTGAACAAAATAATTTTGTTACCTGATTCATTGTGCACGGATATTAAATAAATTTAATCTAATATGGACATTATTTATGTATTTGTCAATTTGATATTTTGACAATATTCGAAGGTTCTTAATAAACGTCAAACTTTATTTGCAATTGACAGAGTTAAAAAATCACCGTCAAGTCAGTACAACATATACCTAAGTGTATAGTGGCTCTGAAAAGTGATACTGCTAGACCTGTCGTTTGCCAAACGTAATTGGCTGAAGTGTTACGTGTACTTGAGTCTTCAAAATCTCCTGTAAGCTCCTTCAGTTTATTTGCTTCTAGGTAAACGTCGTGTTTCACCTCACCTAGTTCAAAAGTACTATCATCCTAGTACAAAAATTCTCGTTGGTCTAGCTGGAAATCCATATTCGTTGGATCAGTAATACATGCACTTTTTAGAGCACGTACTCTAATTTGGCGAATAGTGTTTGCTGATTGTACAGGGTGCACCTAATCAAAAGTGTGCCATATTCAAGCTTTTGTTCCTTACTTTGGAACTCTTGAGTCGCTCATCAGTGCAATTACTATCCTTTTATGTTTCGAACTGTTATAACACTGTACACCCTTCTAGTTTCCTGGGAGCTTAGGTTTTAGAACTAGCATAGATCCCAAAATTTCTAATTGGTAAGTTATTGTTTCCTACTCATCTAGCTTATTCCAATACCATCGAACGAGATGGTCATATGATCATCTGCGTTTATGGTACCAACTTCGCCATTAGATTATGACAACGTCTGCGTCATATGTGAGCATATGTTTAAGTCTTGGGTGTGCGTCAACACATCTTCTTTAAGTTCCATCTTCTATCGAAGGTTGGAAATCATCATGGCTATGCGGACTCTGTTGACTGCCGCTCTAAAAAGTTCTGCACTACTGCATTCAAACCATTCCCTTAAGTTCTTAAGCCAGGATATTCTTCGTCTTCCCACATTTCGCTTTCCTCGGATTTTGCCCTGCATAATAAGTTGTTATAATGCGTATTTTTGCCCTCTCATCACATGTCCCAAGTACTCAAGTTTTCGTCTTTTAATAGTTAATATTATTTCCGCCTCATTTCCTATCCTTCTAGTTACTTCCATGTTTGACATTCTTTGAATCCATGATATTCGTAGGATTCTTCTGTAACACCAAAATTCAAAGGCGGCCAACTTATTCAGATGAACTTGTTTTAGTGTCCAAGCTTCCAAACCATAAAGAAGAGTAGAGAACACGTAACATCGAAGCATTCTCAGGCGTAGTTCTAACCTTATATCCCGACAACAAAGAAACTTTTTAAGTTTAATAAATGATGTACGTGCTATTTCAATGCGTGTCTTAATTTCTTTGGTTTGGTCTACATCTGATGTTATCCATGTTCCTAAGTATTTATAGTTATTAACACTCTCAATTGCAGTATCTTCAATAGTCAATTGGATATTTGCATGTGCAGATTTAGTCATGATCATGCATTTAGTTTTCTTTAAATTTATCTTCAGTCCGTACTCATGACAGCGTTCATTAAGGCGTTGCATTACGTTCTGTAAATCATTGTTGTTATCCGTAATTATTACTGTATCGTCTGCAAAACGTAAGTTATTCAAAACTTCTCCATTGATAGATATACCTTCTATTGAGTCTGAGAGCGCTTCTTGAAATACCGCTTCACTGTAGACATTGAAAAGTAGTGGGGACAGCACGCAACCCTGGCGGACTCCTCTCTGTATTTTGATATTTTCGGTGTACTGGCTGTCAACTCTTACCTTGGCAGTTTGATTCCAATATAAATTAGATATAATTTTCAGATCACGACTGTCAATATTTTTGCTTTTTAATATATCTACAAGCTTTTTATGTTGAACTTTATCAAATGCCTTTTCAAAGTCTACAAAACATAAGTACATATCCTGATTCATGTCCATGCATCTCTGAGCCAGCACATTCAAGCCAAACAAAGCATCTCTTGTACTCATACCATTTCTAAAGCCAAATTGTGTGTCACTAATCTCATATTCAAGAGTTTTAACAATTCTGCTGTGAATTATTTTCAAAAATGTTTTAAGTGTGTGACTCATTAAAGCTATTGTTCTGTGGTCTGAGCAAGTTGTTGAACTTGGTTTTTTGGGAATTGCTACAAAGGTTGATTGCAGCCATTGTCTGGGGATTGTGGCAGTCTGATATATTAGATTAAAGAGTTCAACCATTACATCAATAACATCTTCATCGATGAGTTTTAATAATTCGATGGGCACCTCATCTGGTCTAGTAGCTTTACCCTCTTTTGTGTTTTTGATGGCATAGATGACTTCTAATATGGGGTCCGTATCCTCGGTGATTTCTAATGACAGTTCTTCTCTTTCATCATTAAATAGTTGTTGAATGTAATTGGTCCAGTGACATAATCTCTCCTTCATATCAGTAATAATATCCCCTTTATCATTTTTAAGATATTCGTTTTTGTAGCTTTCTAGAACCTGTCATTTCTTTGATTTTTTGTGTAAATTAAAGTTATCGTACTTTTTATCCAGATCTTCTATTTCCTTGCATCTGTCGGAGAGCCACATCTCTTTTGCCTCTCGAATTTTCTTTCTGATGTTTCTCTGAATTTCTTTGTATTTATTCAGGTCTTTTGCTTTATGTTTTCTTCGTTCTTCCATGAGTTCAAGAATTTCTACTGTCATCCAAGGTTTTGTTTTTTCTTTAAGTGGTTTGAGGGTTTCTTTTCCAACTGACACAAGGGCATGTTGAATTTTTCCCCATTTTTGGTCAATAGTTAGAGTTTCTGCATTATCTTCTTTGACTTTCCTTAAGCTCTCGTTTATTTTAAATTTGGTTTCCACATATGTGTTGTCTTGTTTGAGACGTCTTGTATCTATGATTTTCTTGGTGCTAGGGCTGTTGACCTTCTTTAGTTTCACTCTCATCGACAAAACAACCGGGTTGTGGTCGGAGGATATGTCCGCTCCTGGATAAGTTTTAGATGATATTATAGAATTTCTATATCTTCTGTTGACGATAATATAATCTATTTGATTTCTGACTATTTTGTTGTTATTGTCAGCTGGTGACCTCCATGTATATAGTCTACGTTTAGGAAGTTTGAACAAGGTATTTGTTACCTTGTATTATTTTGTTAGCTTGTTTTGTATTACAACACATGCGCTGCGCATATCCTGACGCGTACAACGGGGAACTCGAGCGGGAGTATGAGAATCCCGGTAGGCTGCTGAGATTCACCGTCGAGTATTTCATCCGGATGGGGCAGGAGGAATTACGGCACGAAGGTCGATTCATCTTTAAGATCAGGGAGGAAGTGATAATTTACAACGTGGTACGCTATCATAAGCCTTTCGTAGATCTTTCTATCCTACTGAAATCCCCTGTAATGTATATTTCTCCTCTTGCCGCTTCTGTTGTAAACTTTAACTCTTCTCAAAATTTATACTTTGTGTTATACGATATCGAAAGCTTGGTGTGATGATGTAATTAGTACTTTAGTGTTTATAAGAGGTTTAATCCTTTTCAGCCATAGTTTCTAGAAATTACAGGTAGTAAAGAAATCGGCCTGTACGATGATACTGTATTTGGATGCTTTTCAGGTTTACGGATCATTATGACTTACTACTTTTCATATCTTAGGAATATATCTTAATCTGAGCGGACTATAATGAAAATTATTATCAGAGACTATATAAAAAAAAACGCCAAAAAGTTTTACGTTTTATTAAAACTTATAAAATCTATATTCACAGACACGTTACAACATTGAAGTCTATATATTTCATTACATATTTACCATATAAAGCTCATCATGTTAAGATTATAGTACGTTTAATACATATAATAGTTATATAATTTGTATAAAACCAATATTATATGAATATGTGCGTCGAAAGCAAATACTTCATACAAAAATAATTTTTATCAATTAATATCGAATATAATTATTTTTAAAATAATACCTCTTTATTCTTAAAAGATGATACCTATAGTAATTAGAAAATATTTTACTAGTTCCCATACTTTTACACATTAATTGTAATATAATACAGAAAATGGTATACCCTTTAAATTATTTTTTAGATGAATATTTAACTTTGATTTGGAGTAACTTTTAAAAAAGTATGCGTTTATGTTATATGATACATTTAATTTATTTTGGCTCTGGTTATTACAACGGTATTTAATATTTATTTATCAGCAAATTCTATGATCTGTCTTTGGAAACAATATAATAGTTACAAATTTATAGCACTGAAACGGAGATCTACGTTTAGTTAAAACCTGTAAAATTAGTACAATTATTTGACATATATTAAACATATACATCGACTTTAGGTTTTTGGTTATATGTATCAATATGTTTCATCATTATCTAGCTCCAACATTACTGCTAAATATACGTCTCTTGCATGCTATTCACTCTTTTTGTCATCGCCCCATCTCATCGGGGGTTGATCTTTGTTTCTGTATCATCATATGCTATATTTCTACATTATTTTATAAAATAGTGGCTTGGATAGTTTCTGATACTTCTTAAGGAAAGCTCAAGGCCTTCGAATTATGGTGATACAGATGTATGTTAAGAACTTCATGGGTGGATTGTGTAACTAATGATGAGGTCCCATGAAGAATTGGCAACTCATGCTTCAGGGCAAGGTATTTGAAAAGAGAGGACCAAGAAGAAAAATAATATCTTGGCTTTAAAAGCTGAGAGAGTGGTTCAATACGTCTAAAATCGAACTATTTCGAATAGCTGTAATCTTTGACCTAAAAATATCGTTCCTTTTTCCAAGCACAGCTGAAGCTAAAAATCGAACTATTTCAAATTGATGTAAGCAAAGTTAGGATAGCCGTACTGATCTCCAACATCCGAAATAGGCACCCTCAGAAGAGGAAGTTCTTGCTAGGGTTAGGGTTTCCGCACCACATATCATCACCGGCAGAATGTACTGACCAAATACTTTTCTTTTCATCTGCATCGTAATCTTTGACTTAAAAATATCGTTCCTTTTTCCAAACATAGCTGGAGCTAGGTTTATTCTTCTGTTCAACTCGAATGTTTGGTTTTCTCGACTTATTCTGATCTCATAGCCCAAATACTTATAGAATCCAACGGGCTCGCTGTCTTCTCTACAATTAAGATATTTTTCTGTGGTTTAAATTGGTTATAAATTGTGTTTTTGGAAAATTGATTTTTTTCAAACGTCACAAAAGTATTAATTTCGTTATTGATAATATAAAAATGTTACTTTTACGCCTACACAAAAAAGTGAAGCACCATTACGCCTAGACACAAGAATGTAAAAGTCAAAATCTCAAAAGCATTGAATGCTCTCACGTCAGCAAATACTCTTTATCGAGCTCGTCTGTTATTTGCTTCGCTCGCTTTGCTTGTTCAGCTCGGAATATCAGACTCGTTCGATACATAGTTACTTTGCTGACTTTGTAGATAAATAACTATTAAGATTTACTTTTTGGGGCAGTATAGAGCACTTGGAGAATTTTATAGACCTGTTCAAAGCTTTTCGCATGGAGAACGATGTCATCTGCAAACTTTTCCATTTACATTGACTCTCTTCTGGTTCCAGTATTTTGTGTTACAGACGCATTCTAGCAAAGTTATAAACAACTACGTTGCTCCTTTCCGAACGCCCCTTTCCATTAGTACGAAAGGCAACAGTATATCTATCCATATTAGTCTTGTAAAAGCTGTATCATGCTCTTAGATGTATCTGATGAGGGATATGTATCGGTGGTCTATTCTGCATTGCAATAAAGCATGGGAGCATTTCACCGTGGTTGACCATATCAATTGCTTTTTAAAGTCAAAAAGGACAAGTATGAAGGGTCTATTATATTTACTGATTTTTTAAATTAATTAATTGATGGTTTGCAAATGATTATTTGCTTGCTTACAAGGTTGACAGAAGTCTAGTTTTTGTGTCAATTTATTAGTTAGCTATCTATCTTCATAAACAACTTGTAAATTTAAGATATCAAGTTAATAGGTCTATAGTTCTTCAATTACATTATATCACCCTTTTTGTGCATAACTACTATAACAACTTTTTTTCAATATGATGGTGTAACTTGTTTTGGAAGGCACACACTATAAAATGGAATTATTATGCCGATGCTTTTAATACTGTCTCTTTTCTGCTTATTGCCTTATACGATTTGTCACAACTTTATGGTTTATTTGATTTAATGACTTTGAGACTTTTTCAATTGTTATTTCTGAAATGTCCTCTGGAATTCCACATTTTCGACATTTCTTTAATTGATGCGGTCTTTACTATCTTTTTCTCTATAGAGTTGCGTGTAAAATTACTTAACCATCTTATATTTATTATCTGTTATTATTTATTTTTAAGCTTAACAATATTCTTCTTACTTGGAGCTTGACTTCTCTTCAGCAGATTTAAATTTTTTACTAAAAGATTTTTTTCTTGATAATAAGAAATAATAGTATCGAACAATAAATTAAATTGATAAGTTTATTGGAATGTAAGTCCAATATAAATGTTTTAAGTATACTTCATCTAATTTACTTACCGTTGCACGTCATCCGCGTCATAGTCCGTGAGGTCACATGATACCAACACGAAATATTTAGGCGGTAGGTGTGTTCTTTTTTAGAATCACTTTGCCGAGTACACTGGCATTACAGCCACTAGACATATTTTATTATATACGCGTAGAAATAATATTTAAAGATTTCTATTAATGTTAACTTAAAGAAATACACAATAATATGTTTCATTTAATTTGTATAAATGCATTATAAAACGTTTTTATGAAGAACGTTTGTTCGGAACACACTGTAACTGTAATCGAACGAAGGTGATATTTGGCATAAATTGGTAACACTTATTTGACAGTTGTGGTGTTGACACTTTTTGTGTACTTTATTATTATGAATTTTAAAGTGAATAACTCTTGATATATATTTTTACCCATTTAATAAAATCTGTTCTTTTTAGAACAACATTAGTGTATTATATTTCAAAAATGTCACGTAAGAATTTAAATAGTCGTTGTATAAGAGATGGTAATACTTTTGCAATAATTATGTGATCTATTTGATTTAAAATGGATTCAGGATTTTTTTATACTTTGGCAACTATGTCAACTTCGATCTCTGTCAATGATAATGACGTGCAACGGTTAGTAAATTAGATGGAGCATACTTAAGTAAGGACCAGTCTTTGCCTAAAAATATTTAGTAACGCTATATTATAAACGTTGGGCAGTATTCATAAATATGTCACTTGTGGCATATTTACCATGCCACGTATATATTTTTTGGAAGACATCTTATTTAAAAAAAGTTATTTATAAATATTCATCTTTAAATATTTTATTGTAAAAATATGAGAACGTTTTTATTATACTTATTTAAAAATTAAAATAAACAAAACAATTATTAATGTTTTCAGTTATATTCAGTATTTAATAACAAACATATTGTTGACTGTTAAAAATATCAGTTAAATTTAATATTAAAATTCTATTACATACTATAACATTTTAATTTAATTAAGTAATTCAAACAACTGCTACATAGTTAGTAATTGAGACCAAAAGAAATTAAGTGTCCAAAGTGTTGACCTATCAGAAAAACCATGTTGCCTTTTTAATGTCCTCTTGAAGGATAAAAACACCTGCATAATAAAATCTTTTTAATAAAGATTTGTTTAAAAATCCTTGTTTATATGTTTCCATAGTAAGTTGCAAAAAGTGCAACGGTTGGTCTATCTTGGAATTAGAGGAGCCATTTCAACATGCTGCATGGCAACTCTAATGTCATAAACACTATAATATAATTATTTCTAACTTTTTACAAATGGGATCTTTTGAGTATATCGTGACGTCTAAGTTTCAGTAATCGCAATTCAATTAACTATGAGGGAAAACTAAATTAGCAAAATGTACGTTGATATTTCAATAGCTGTCAATTGGTTGATGTAAGGCCCCCATTCAATGTTTTTGGATTTGACCATTAAAAACCAGTTAAAACGGAATATAACAAAAATATTAGAAGACACAATTCCAAATGATGATGATTGATGACCAAAAATGGACACAAACAAACACACCACACACATCACAAATAAAAAAATAAACAAAACAAATAGTAAAGATTGGTTTATAAAGAATGTAAAAGTGATTTAGAAGAAGAAATGCTATAACATACAAATGAATATATTAAATACAACAGAAACGAGGAGAAGTTATGAGGCAGCAAAGAAAAAAGCAAAACTGACCTGTAGAAAAAAGAAACGAGAATACTGAGAATATAAGTTACAAGATATGGAAAATTACTAATTAATAAGTGACTCATCCACCTCTAGGCATCACAATAATTTTTCCAGCCTATTAAAAGTAATGGTTTTATTTTAAAATAAAGAATTTTATATGGACGCAAAGATAATACCAGGCGATGTTTGTGTCCTTCAAGAATAGATATAGCAAAACATAATATAACAATGATCAAATATTAACTTTTGAATGCAGCAGTTTTTTTATTTCCTTTTTATAGGTATCTACTGAAATAATTTGATTATTGAAATGATTTGATTTGTAATTTTTAGTCTTTTAAATTGCTGAATAAAACTGATAACACTTGATAGGATATTAATAAGCGTGTATTATGTTTATTTAAATGTAACAGTAAGTTATTTCTTAAAGCTAAACATTTATAACAGTTATTGTCAGCTGCGAAAATTATTCTTTTGCTCTTATAACAGTGTTACGAGTCCTTTTTTATGGATATTTAGTTATAAGGTGTATATTATGAGGACAATTAACTGCAATAGGTAAAATAAATGACCTGTAATTTAACAAATAGAATTACTGGCAACTGTAACTTGTAGATTTTTAACGGAATCTTTCTAAAATTCGGAAACGACTCGACTGATTTGGCTATTTTTTTTTGTTTTGAAACGTGTTTAGAAATCCAAGGAAAAAATAATTAAAAACTGAAAAAAATTAATTGTAAGAAAAATAGTAAAAGCAACAATTTACTTTCCATATAAACAGTTCTTACCTATCAAAGCGTTTAGAAACTAGGTATAAAGATGGGAAGATAGCTTAGACTATGGAACATTCAAAGACCCGTAGCATGCTCATTCGTTTTTTTGGTCTGTTATTTACTCTTTTAGTTTATTTACAGTTTAGTTTGTTATTAATAAACACCTTTTTATCTAGCTTAATAGATATTTTTAAGAAAATTTCAGAACGCAACATTAATATTTGACAGTATACAAATACGACATTTAGTTCCTTTGGGAAAGAACTGCCATTTACTTTTTTTGCAGTGTGATTAGTGAAAATTAGTGAAATAGTTTAGTAGTTGAAGCGCAAACTTTTTAAATTTACAAGTAGAAGATGACCTGACTTAGGTCTTAAAAGTAAAGTAAATATCTACGGCAACCTAAAAGTAAAGTGGATATGCTTAGAACGGTACAAGTTTGTGCACATCGAAAATAATAGCAGTGTACAGCAATTCAACGATGCCACAGAAACAGTGCTCCTGGAATAGGCTGTATTGCACTACGATAAGAACATTGATTACAGTACAGAAAAACCTGTAACGATCATGGAAATGTCAATCATTTGTCAATATTGTAAGGCATTCAAACAGAGTGGTGAATCTACATGATTATGTTGTACTGGCGGAAAAGTAAAATTACCTTAATTGATCAAACCATCTGATCCAATACGCTCATTAGTTTATGGGATGTAAAATGATTCTAAACACTTTTTGAATTCAAAAAAACATTCAAAAATATAACAATTATTGTCAGAAGACGTCACTTGGGGTGACGCATATTGCACAAAACAGTTTCATTTCCATTTTTAAGATAAAATACACTTTACTCGATTTTTGTTACTTCACACACTCGAAAAAGGAGCTTTTTTAACATGTTTTTCTGATGACAAACGTTCAAAAATCATAAATGGCTCAGTGAACGAGCAATATTGGCGGCAAAAAGATGTTGATGGTCTTAATGCGACCATTTAGAATCTTCTTTCAGGAAAGTTGTTTTCGTTTAAATCAGTTGATGTAGTTATAAACCAGGATGATGTAGTTAACTATCCCACAGAGTTTTTGAAATCATTGGAATTGTCTCGACTATTACCTCACGATTTAGAATTAAAAATCAGTTGTCATTATGCTGCGTAACTTTAATTAACCTCGACTGTGCAAAAAAACGAGACAGATTGTAAAGAAGCTACTGAATAAGATCGTTAGGCAACGATCATCAAAAGGAACATTACAAAGAAGAGGTTATTTAATCTCATTATGGTAAATTTCAACTTCAATGATCATTGGAATCATGGAAACAACTTAAAACACACATCTTGATCCAAGTTCTTAAGTTATAAAGGTAAATATACATATTTTTTTCAGGCCTCTCTAACCACATTATTTCCTGTTTAGAATTAACTGAATTAAACTATATCTCATGCCATGATTATTTACCATTCTACGGCGTACCTCAAAATTCGCAATTCGATCAACTCACTCAATAATCATAATATTCATCTGTAGCATTTTATCTCAAAAAATTTCAGCTTGTTCATAGTCTCCAATAGAGTCCATGCTATTACTTCGTACAGAAAAATCGGAATAATTGTAGCATTTAAGCACATCTTATATAACCTCTTTTATTATTGACTTCAGTTGGATATTTATATCATAGTTAATGCCTTTATATATATATATATATATATATATATATATATATATATATATATATATATATATAATATATATATATATATACCGGTATTTAGGTGGTACGCCTTTCCGGTAGGGATCTATGGAATAGTATCACCGAGCCGCAAGCCCTTATCTCTTGCCGTATGTAGTTTTCTCTTCATTGCGTGGAACTGGAGAACTTGTTCTTCCCTCGACGACATCATTAGAGTTCTGGAGTTCATCTTGATAGTTGTTATAATGTATTTTTTCCAGGTGTGAACTGTATATTCTATGGTTAACATTAGCTTTTGTTTTTGCGTGATTCTTTATTAGGCATCCAACTATCTTAAGTTTGTAGAAATCTGTTGCAGAGTTAACTTCTTATGTAGATTGGACTTATCGTATTCTTCCTCTAATCTTTTTATTTTGTCACACTTTTTTTAGCCATTTTGCTTTGGTTTCTTTATTTTTTGTCGAGTGTGTTGTAACTTAAGCACCACTAGCATTGCGTCTCTTTACCGTCATAACTAGAATTTCGTCTGTCATACATATTTTCAATTTGGTGATAAATATTGAGTCTTTTTTCTATAGTATGCTTTTTTTCGTGTTCAGTTACCAGAGTCTTTGATATATAATTTTGTATTTTCTCTTTTAGATTTTCATCTTTCAGACGTCCCATATCGTATTTTTAATATTTGTTTGCAAAAATGTTTTAAATTAATTTGTAATGTTCCAAGGAGAGAACGGTAATGATCTGTGAGGACACAATACTCGTATTTCTGAATCTATTTTTAATCTATCAATGTCTTTGCAGTAATCTTCTGGAAATCGATTTGTACAATCTTCTGGGAGAAAGCTGTGGGAAGTAAAATATGTATTTCTATGTAAGCCTGGTTTCGATATTTATATACTATCTAAATGCCTAAGGTTAACTCAGCTTGAATAAAATGAGTATCTTGAATGAAACTTGCATAATAATAGTCGGCTGACATGGCATTGGCTCTTATTATCATCATTAACCTGTATGCGTCCACTGCTGGACGTAGGTCTCTCTCAGCTCTTTCCATCTGTCTCTGGCCTCCTTACAACTATGTTTTGAAAACGTCATGAATAACTTTGGAGAGACGGTATCTCCTTGCCATACTCCTCGCTGTATACGGAAATTCTTTGTTTCTTGTTCAGAGAGTATTACGCTAGCTGTGACATTTTGGTAGATATATTTGATTATGTTAGTATAGCGATGGTCTATTCGGTATTCTGTCAATGCTTTAACATTGTTTGATAGCTTATGATATCCAATTGTTTTTCGTAGACGATAAATATTAGTGCCAGTGGTTTGTTGTATTCTGCAGACTTTTCTATGAGCATTTTGTGCTTCTACAGTGCTGCTGTATCCCGTTCTAAATCCAGCTTGTTCTCTAGTCTGATATAAGTCTAATTTAGCGTCCAGTCTTTTTTTGATAATTTTTGTAAAAAGTTTATATATTATGTGTGTTTGGTCATTTAGTAGATTTAGTTTGGTCGTTTAGTAAATTTTATTTCACCCAGTTTGGCCGTTTCGATCACAACTCATTGCCAGGAGATTTTTCATTTCTGAAAGTGCCGATTTGATCTCGTATTTTGAGTTATTTCTGACATTAATTATGATCTAGGGTTTGTGATTTTGGGTAGGGGCTGATCTTGCCTTTCGGCGGTGCTTTCATACATTCGCCATAAAAGGATTCGACAACCTCAAGAATTTTATTTCTATGGGTGATATGTTTATATCTTTGTTTTTTATTTTGTACATATTTTGTTGTTTGTAGGTATTTCGCTTTAAAACATTTAAATTTTGTTTACTTGAATTAGTTTAGTTATTTCTTTGTATTGTTTTCTCGTACGTGTTTTCGAATTGACCGGTGAATATATTTATTTAATTTATTTACTTTTGTGTAGTTTAAGCCGTATTTTTTCGTCAGATGTCTTCTTTTACCTATTAGCTCTTTAGTATTTTAGCTAAGTTTTATACTCCCTTATAACGTCCATTAGAAGAACCAGTCGGTTCAAGAAATAGCAGCAGACTACTCCGCTATACTCCCAAACTGCATAAGCTATGTAAAGGGGGATTATTATCATGACTCTGTATCTGTAATAATTCTTCTATGCATTTTAATGAAGAGTAAAAGAGAGCAAAATTAAGATATAAATAGAAAGAGCTAACTCATTGGATATAACAAGTATATTAAATATGTTCCATAAAGAAGAACAAAGCTCAATAGATTTGTAACTGTGGAAGATCCCTAAATGAATCAGTCTGTACTAGTTTGTATTTTTATAGGTCTTTTTTAAGATACACTTACGTTTGCCCACGTTATAAGTAAAAAAGACTAAACAAAATTTTGTCTTGGATTTTAAAAATTTAACAACTGTTTATTTATCTACTGCTAACAAATATAGTTGATATTTTTATAAAATGCCTATTAAAAAATGATTATTAAATAAGAAGCTATTTAGAAAAGTCATATTAAAGAGCAAACGATAACTACACATTTTGTATATATTAAGTTTACTAAATAACAAATTTGGCAACAAATTTAATGTTCATACTGTTGAGTTATTTTTACAGCTGACAATAACAAAAAGGACTAACACATATTTTCCATTTAGAATAACGCTCTTTCTGCAATTCAAGCAGAAATTCAAATACATTAATTAATAAATAGAATAATTAAACAAAATGCACATTGAACACATAGTTAAATGGTAGATAACACTATAATCTATATAAACATAGTTTGCAGTTACTTTTTGAATTACATATGTCCAATTAAATATCGTGGCATAGTCCGTAAGCAAAAGTTTTACAAAAACTTTTAATATTAATGGTAAATTTTTCTAAGATTAAATTTTATGGATTTGACCATAGGATACATTTTTGCGACCCTATACAGCACCTTTGAAAGAATCATCTTAACCCAGTCTACATGGAAATGAAAAAATTATGTATAATACGGGAAGATTTATTACAGATATCGATAGCTTTAAGTCATATGAGAACGTAATTAATAAAAAATTCCAAATTACAAAAGTCCGAAAATGTAATATTTTGTCTGTGGGATTTACGATTGTATTAGAATCAATTTTTTAATTATTATTGTAATTTAAAATAAGTATTAACTCTTTAAATTAAAGCTTCTCGCGTGGTCTATGTCGAGGGCGAGCAGTAGGGACGAAACTTCGAGTACGCGCGATTTTCAGATTGGAACTTCAAATTGGAGTATGCCGAAAAATTTTCAATATCTCTGGTTTCAGAAAATGTAAATCCTTCATTATTTTTTTAAACTAGGTTAACTCGACGAAATATAAACAACTGGATAATTTTAATTTTACTTTCCCCAAAAAATCTAAATAGCGGGACTCTCTTCAAGACCATAATCCGACCGATAGTGAGCAATGAAGAATCACCTTTATCTTGTAAAGGCAGGCCATGTATTAAGGATGCAAGGAATAGGCTTTAAACACAATTTTGAAGTATTATATGTAAAAATACAGATCAAGGGACCTACTGGGAGACCAAGATTTAACAAATAAAGAGGTTTGCTGAAAGAGGCCAGGAGTTAAATTGGTATGTAAAGCCATAAGATAAACGCAAAAAATTAAAAAATGCCTAGGAAATTTCTGTTTATTTTTGAGCATCACAGCAATATTAATAACGCGAAGTAAAAATAGATAAGCTCTTGAAAATTAATAATAGTGATGAGGAAAACGAACCTCATAGTAAAGATCAATTACTGAAGACAACCCTCCTTTCCACGGGTGACACATATCAAAATATTCTATATGTCATATTTCATAAGCTGATTTTCTATAGCAGTTTTAGTTGGACCTTTGGTCAATGTCAGTTTACTTACACAGAATTTTATTACGTGCAGATTACATATCCATGACTGTGACTGCCCATCAAAGCTGTCATATGTCACATGTCCCCTTAGCATTTCCGTTAAACACCATTCTCTCCCCTGTTACCAACAAAGAATGTAGAGCGTAGAACTATTTTAATTAATTTTAAGCTGTTTGTCTTTGATTTAGTGTAGTGTTTTGTACAATTTAATGTTACCATTCATGTTTATCACATTCTACGCTTGCTGGATAGCCCATATTTGACGAAGTAAGTCTAAAACGTTAATAACAAAAAACTTTTATCATCCATTAACTTTTTATCGAAGTTAATTAATTTCCGTCATCTAAAAAACGTTTTTTGGCTTATTTCAGATGCCCCTGAAGATACTATATTAAGCGAAAGTACTTGGGCAAGATTTGAATAAACTTGTGCTCGATATTTGCCTTAATTTTCAAAGTTAATTTATTTTTGTTTCACATTCCTAATCTGAATTCTGTATATTTTTTATTTAATTATTATGATTATAATATTATGACTATAAGTTTTTTTATTTCCTGCACCTTTCTGGGATTGGTGTAGAGAGAGAATTAACAGGGAACGAACCCAGGGCTGAGCAGTCGGGCTGAGCCCCATTCTGGATGGAACGGTGGGCGTTGTTCTCTTGAATATCCTTAGGGATATTCGAAGAATCTCTCCCCTCGTTTCTTCCAGCAGTATTGTGTTGCTTGACGTCCTGGTCTTAATAAGATTAAGACGTTACAAATTACCCTAGTTGAAAGAAATAATACAATAAAGGTGCCACGTTTTTGGAAACTAGAGGTATAAATTTTTCAGCGTGTGCTAATTTGAAGTTCCAATCTCAAAATCTGACGGGCTCAACTTCTTCTCCCACCACTCGCAAAGGGTAACCAATTAACAATATTTCCCTAACTAATGATCTAAAATGATCTGTTTTAGAGCAATAGAAATGGTTTTTTGGAATGATTTCAGCAAATATTTTATGGATTTGAAATATGTCCCACTCATGACTTAACATGATCAGGTACCTGTAATATTTTGTTTCACCTATTTCTTTTAATAGAAATTTGATTTAACGTCAATAAGATGAACTGATTAAAATGATAAAGAAGATTAATTACGAAAAAAAAGTATAATTTAATTTTTAACTTTTAAGATATACAAGAATAGTATTTTCTCAATTATTTTTCCAGGTTTTATATTTTTCACCTGAAAATATATTTTTCTAAAAATATTTGGGCTTGATTATTAAATTAAAAAAAAAAAAACAAAAATTTTGATTTTTTTATCAATATTAATTTTTATAAGAAATATTGTCAAAGTACTTTATTTTGAATGTTTTTTTCAGACTTATATTTTTTGTTCCCATATTTTATGTACAATTTTTTCATAAAATAGGTTTGCAGTTTACATTAAAGCAAATAATTTTACTTATATAATTTTTTCACAAAAAATTATACCATTCAAAAAGTAACTGCAATTGAGAATATTAATGAGGCACACTTTTTCACTAATTTTTCACTGTTGATACGGGTATAGACATTAAATATTTAAAGCTACTTTTAATAATTTTTTAACTAGTAGTTTGCTAGGCTTTTAAGTTTGTTGAATATTTTAGTTCTTTGATCAAATTGTTCCGTTTTTGCAGACAATAATTTTTAAAAAATAAATCAATTGTCGGATTTGTAAAAATTTAAAAACAAATAATACAATAATTTGAGGACAAACAATAATACGATAAATATATATTTAATAATGGGCTCACATAAACATTTTTAGTTTATTTTATTTGCATGTTCAAACTTATCTGTTATTATATCGATTGTATCAGATAAACTACTTTGTTCACGTGCTTTGTTCACATCTTTTTAGTATTGTTTTATCGGTCTGGTAATTTCTGGTCTCTTCAGATACTTGTAAACAACTTAAAAGTTTTCTTTTAAATTTTTAAACGTTTAAAAATTTAGTATTTTTATATTTTTTTTATTTATTATCTATTAAAAATCACAACACAGCAACATCCTACAATAACCGCGCAATTGTTATTGTTTTGGAAACCATCACCGCCATTTAACACTATTGCCACAAATGTTTCTCATATTACTTGGCTGTACCGTACTTATGACGACCAAGTTTTTTCACTTATTGCAAGATATGCCAATATTTTTACTTTTTTACTTTTCACAAGCATTAACCTTCACTACTTTTTTAAACGTTTTTATGTTTACATTTCTTTACTCAAGTAGCTATAGCTGTTGCTGTGGAAATCATGAGGGTCCCCTAACACTATTGCTACAAATTGGTCTCATTGGTTGCGGTTTATGTTACTTCTTAAATCCAAATTCTGGAAAAATTTTATTGTTATATAAATATATGTCTAGATAGAAAAATCTACTTAAGCCCATAAACAATAGGCAAATACCTAATTGAATTATTATAGAGTTACTTCAGCGTGGTCTTTGACTCTAGAAAGTCTGGCTTAGCATACCTACCTAGAAAGCCCGAGTGGATTATTTTGGCCTTAAGTTCTTAAATAAATAAAAACTCAGTTTAAAGAAATCATATCAACTCTAGACGATAGAATCTGCTTTTATTTTTTAGTTTGATTGTTTAAACGTTTGGAACGCAGTTTGTAGTTTTTGGCATTTGCTACACATTGCCTTGTTACAGGCGTGGCACTAATTGGAAGTATGATTTCCTTTACAAAATATTTTCAACTAACATTTTTTTGTTTTTGAATAGTAACAGTGCTGGTTGTTATTAGAACCAGTGTTTGTCGGTGTAGTTTCGGGAGGCAAGGTATGGAGCCAGGGATTCTTCACACAGCTGAATAATAAACTTACGACGACTGAGTCTACTTCCAGTTACTTCTCTATCATTAATTTATGTATTTATTGGTCCTAAGTCAAGAATGTTATAAAACACATGCATGGATCATCGTCTTGAAGCAACTTTTGTAGTATAAAGACACGTCATTTGGTCTACTACATTAACCCACATTTGGTGTGATTTTAAAACCGTTTCAGTAAGTTTTTTACAACGACAGCAACATTGCAAGACTTGTTGATTTTTTTTACAATGCCTTGGTCAATTTCATTGATGTTAAGTTGTTATCTGTCGTAAGATTTTTCCCTTTTCCAGTTGATTTTTCATTATCCGCAAAACAACGTGTTTACCAACTCTTGTATCTTTATTGTGTAGATGATCAGTATTTTGATCAGATTTTATGCGTGCAAGCCAAAAGCCTAAATTTTTTGCCAAACTTATCTGGCTTACTTAATATGTACTGCGTGAACGAGCACCTGGCTTTAGAAGACAGTAGTTATTCATCTACAGTAAGGTTCATTCCCAGTTTGTAACACCCAGTTTGTATTAATATTTTCTGTACATCCATTTCAAATCGCAGAGGCTGCAGCAAATTTGTCGGTTTTTTATCGTTCAAATCTTGTTTGCTTTTCGTCAAATCTGAGATATTTTATAATATCCTTGATTCTGTCTCATGGCATAGTTCTTCAATTCTTTCAAAATTACTGTCCACGTGTCACTTTTCAAACATAAATGTGCTTCTGTAATAGTGCATTTTTGTATATGATATAACATGCTCCCGTTGATTATAAGATGCCAACCACTTACCACACAATTATTCATTGGGTTCTCTTTTTCATGCGAAGTAGGACGTAATTCCTCTCGACAAATATTGCGCTGAACGGAGCGTCCTATAATGCCAGTAAACATTCATTTAATATAAAGAAACTAAAAATCATAATCTTACTAGGTATTGATCCAGAACCAATAACCTTACATGTTTTTCCGTTTTTCGCTGTCTCCGATTGAAATAGCTTTTGCTTGTTGACCTCTTTTGCTCTTGGTTTCACAATAATATTAGCGGAATCCTGTTTTTAAAAAGAAGAAGCAGTATTTACATAAATTGATAATTCTTGTATTCAAAGTCACTTAAATCAGTATTTAGTTGTCGTTCGTAAATTTAGTAAAAATAATATTTTATTATGTTAAATAAAGCTTTTTATCAAATTATTAAAAGTCATAAAATATGAAATTATTATTTCCTCGAATAAAAAAACTACAATAACTTTTAATTGTTAGTGTTAATGGTTTTGGGTAAAAAATTAGTTAAGCATGTTAATTCTATTGTCTTTATGTTGAATTAGAATTGTTTTAAGTAGTTTACAAGTATTAACCATCTTTCAGGTTACATCTTCTGGATTTCTAGGAAACATATTAAAACTGTTTGTATAAAATTTTTATAGTGGGTGGGTGATCAATCAACTTGCTGGATCACTGTAAATAGTGATATATTTGATCCTCAGCAATCCATATAAACAGGCATATCAGAAACCCATATAAAATAATCCGATGAGAAATCAAACGGGAACAAAATGGTCAAATTAATCCAGTATGTATAATCCATGATACTTAACAAAAATTCTCATATATATATATATATATATATATATATATATATATATATAATATATATATATATATATATATATATTAAAAGTACCTAGTATGTTATTCCAAAATTAGTGAATACAATGTACCAATCATTATTAAAACATCTAGTAGATGTATATGATAGTGTGAGAAGAACACAATCACATTAAGCACTCATCACTCCTTTAAACGCCAAAATGGTCCCTATCACAATAATTTGTTTTTTAATATGATGACTATATTCTTCGTTCAACGAGATCACAGTTGGGAAGAAGGCAACATTCATATAATTTAGTCAAAAATGTGTTTTCTCGTTTTGCTTTTTGTTAAAGATTATTAATATCTTTAAGTGCTTATATCTAGTTTTTATGTTTTTAGGATCATATAAATTCAGCTAGACATTGTTTAAGTTCAAAATTTTTGAACTAAATTGGACAAGTTATTTGATAACAATATGTTCATTTGTTACGAAGTACTTAAAAACAACAAAGGTAGTAAAAATTAAATACTAATTACATACTGAAGATATGATAGACTTTAAACTAAGGTAGTTTTTTCAGTTCTAGGGCTTCTTTCTCAAAAATCCAAAATCATAGATAATACTTCAATTAAATAAACGACAGATTACTGCAAGGCATGGATAACAAAAAGTTAAAAGATTTTTCCAGTCTAAAATGGATTATTCTCATTTACAGTGGAATGGATTATTCCAGTCTAAAATGGCTAGATAGGCTAGCTCATCCACTTGGATCTGAGTAGTCTAGTGGATATATGGATTGAGTCCTAGTGGGGAAAAGAAAAAAAAAAGAAAAATAAGTTAAATAATTAAACATATGAGTATAAAATCCAAAATGTTTATGGAACTTAAATTAGAATACGTTGGTGAATCGGGTCGACCTATTAGTTAGAGATATTAACTTACTGCTTGGTGGTACTCATTTCATTGATCCCTACCGGAAAGTCCGACACATTGCTTTCGATCGCACTTATAGTATTTCAGTTAATCCTTGCCTATCCCACTTTCTAAGCATTTGTGAGTTTGGTATGCCTTATTAGAACGATTTATCATAAGCATAATTTTATACCTGAAAATTGTTTTGAAGTAAGAAATAACTGAGGTCTGCTGACAATATTTTTTAGGGTTGATCGATCATTACGAGTGTGCTCGTGTAGCAAACTAGATGAAAGGGAAGATGAGATGTAATGGTAAAATATGACGATCTCGAAGTGTTCGAAGAAGAGGGTGCTTAGTCTTAAGAAAAACATAATTTATGCACTATTGGCAAGGACACCGTAACCGTTTGGAAGAAACACGCTCTATCAATTACTAGAAATAAAAAAATAACAAACGTTCTTCGCGAAATCTCAGGAATTTTCAAAATAAAATGGACACCTTTTTTCAGTGCCTGACCAACGATATGTTATACGATGTTGTTATGTACCCTAATAGATACATTCGAAAAAAACCAACCAAGTTTCCCAAGAGAGCGAGATGAAAGGAAACAAATCTCGCAGAACTCAACGCTCTAGTAGGCTTGCTGTTTCTATTTGCATTACTGAGATCTCGGCATAAAAAAATAGGAATAAACCAAATGATACCGCAATGCGACTGACACGGCCAATTTAAAGTTCTGGAAGGAACGAGACATTCGACAATTGGTTCACATCCATATTTATAATATTTCGACTTTTGAGCAAGAATCTTTCAGCAGATGGGACAATGCGTCATAATAAAATAGAAATATCACTGAATTCCTACAACTTAAGAATAGATCTTTGTTATTATCGATTTTTGGGTTCTCAGAAAATATAGCAATGTTACAAAAGTAGTAAAATAATAATACTGGCACCTTCTGTACATTTTATTGTTATTTTTGAAATTCAAATAGATGTTTACTAAAAAAAATAAGTTTTTGTAGCTAACGAAAATAAGCTCCTGGTGTTTACTATCAATATTTATAGATGTTTGTATATAACTGGTATAAATAGTTTCGTTATTCGAAAAGAAAATATCAATAATCCGAGTGCTAGGCAAAGTAACTTTTTAAAAGTATTAGCAAATAAATTATTATTTGAAAATTTACGAGAACATCTTCGAGCAGATATCCCTAAAGAAAATAAAAAAATAAGCGACGGGCAAGAGTAAGATGGCGACGAGATGAAAGGCGTAACTCAAAGAGACAGACTGAGACACCTGACAAAGAGTTGCACAATCACCACTGCGTGAGAGTTATGGTATGGGGTGCTACCGCTTATAATATCAGATATCCACTAATGTTTATCAGAGGCAATATGACAGACCGACGCTATATTCAGAAAGTATTGGAGCCTTATATTATTTCATACTTAACTACCATCTAAAATCTTATTTTTCAGCAAGACAATGCCAGATCGTATGTTGCCAGAGAATCCAACACCACATCAACCATTTACCGTGCTCACCACGATCGCCTGATCTGTTTCCAATTGAACATACCTGGAAGCTAATATGCCACAGATTCTTAAATTTCCAACACATACTACAGGCTTTAGCAGCCCTTTACAGCACTTAAGAAGTTTTTGTAGCCTGGATATTCTAACAGAATATTCACTATCTCACCAGAACGATGCCTAGGCGTGTGAATGAGTGAAAGACAAATCATGGATCCTCAACACACTATTGAACTAACTTCGGCATTAAGTTAACGAATCAAACTTAAAATTTATTGATTTTACTTGTAAGAGACACTAAACCATTATCATTAGCCTGCATGCGTCCATTCCTGGACATAGGTCTCCCTTAGCTCTTTTCATTCAGTATCACCAGCATAGCGAAGATTACTCTTACACTGAACTTGTATCCAAAAAAATTAATAAAAGCAAATAAATATATGAAGGTGCTCACTTTTTTTATTACTCAGTATATGTATGTATAAGCAGGTTTATATGCGTGATATTTTTAAACTAATAAGAGTTGGGGGAATTGCCCAAAAAATTTAGTTTTTTATTTTAAAGTCAGACATTGGTTTTATTTCTTATTAGAGTTGTTTTTCATTTTTCAATGTCCTTTGTTTGAGCTAAAATGGCGAATAAAAATTAACACCAAAAGTAATATTTGACATTTTGACAAAACCTGCTGCTACCTGATACACGGATGGCTCAAAAACATCGGAGGGTGTTGGAGTCAGCATAGTAGAGACAAATAAAGGGATTCATTTCCCGCTAAGTCTATCTATAAGGATGTGACAGTTTTCCAGGTGGAAATAACTGCAATCCATCACTGCTTGGAAGAAATACGAGGCAGGACGTTCTGTTCAGTTGCCATCTTCACAGATAGTCAGGCAGCGCTTAAGGTACTCAATTCTGTAGAGGTCAATTCTAAGCTAGTATGGGATTGATATGATCCTAAATAAACTAGGAGACCATAGCAAGGTTACGGTAACCTGGGTAACCTGGGTACAAAATGGCCAAACAAGTCTCATCAATGCCATTCATTGGACCGCAAAGTCAGTAGCTCACAAATCTCTGGAATTGTGGAGGAATTCACCAGGACAAAGACAGGCGAAACAGTTCATTACAGAACATTCGCCAAAATTTACGGCAGACCTAATTAGCAAAGACAGGAAAACAGTTAAAGCCATAGTAGGTCTTCTAACAGGGCACTGTAAGCTGAATAGGCACTTGAAGCTAATGGGATTATCAGATGATGACCTGTGCAGATTCTGTCACCTCGAAGAAGAAACAGCAGAGCACATTCTATGTCAGTGTGACAGTCTAGCAAATGTGCGGTTTTTTGCATTAGGAGAAGAAAATCCACCGGCAAATAGCTACATGGAAGATACAGTCTCGAAGCTACTAGACTTTATAAGGAGGGTCAGGCTAGAGAATGTTATCTAGGACTAGAGGACCACAATAGAACCGAAAAGGTCGCAGTGGAATAGGCCGAAAGGCCATCTCTCTTGATCTAATCTAATCTAAAATATTTGACATATTAAAGCGATGCAATATTGTATGATACCAGTTTTGTACTAGCAGAACAATACACATCTTACTAGCACAGTTAATTAACTCGTCACAGTATATCAGTGACTTTATCAAAACTATTAGTAGGAATATACGATGCTTGCAGTGTTTTAAGATAAATCTGATATTATTAATTTTTTTGACGTCTTAAGGTTAAGTTTAACGAATAAGTTGGGTGCATACAAGATTTCCAAATTATTTGTAAGTAGTAGAGCTGGTAGTCCGCTGCAATAATACTAGAAGTTTTTAATTTGAAGATAAATAATATGGGATAAGAGTAATAATAATGAGCGTAAAAAATCCATACAGAAACAAACATGACGAACACAAAAAATATATGGAAAAAAGCCCAGAGAAAGAAGATTAAGCTACGAAGATGCAAGATAAAACTGCCAATAAAATATGCCGAGAAAAGAAAAGAAACTACGAAAACGGTAATACACAGCAAATAAAAGAAAATTTTTAAAGCAACGATATATGGGAAGCGTAATCTATGCAATTTAAGAGAACGATACAAACCCCGAACAAATCTATGCAGAAATCAAGAAACGCAAATAACCAGTGATTTAAAAGAAATAAAATCAGTCTGGAAAACCTATCTCTAAACTCTCCTAGGGACGCAAGAAAATGAAGAGCATATCGACATGCATCACATTGAGGGAGACACCGGAAACATAGAACCCGACGATCGAAGAAGTAAAACAGTAATACGAGCACAAAAGCATAACAAGGCTGCAGGTATTGACAACGTCCTCTCTGAACTACATAAATTAGGTCGCGAACACCTAGTATAACGAATGCATATACTTATGAACAAGATTTGGAATGATGAAAAGATTCCTAGCAACTGGAAAACCGTTATTATATGCCCAATATATATATATATATATATATATAATATATATATATATATATATATAATATATATATATATATATATATATATATCTTGAAAGTATCTGACTAGTAAAAGCAACAATGGACTATTCAACAGCAACTGTCAGAGTACAAAATTAGAATTTTTCAACACAGGTAAGAGCTAGGACAAACAGATGCACAGTTGAATTAGAGGACGATATTGAAAATTTAGGAAGTCACATATCTGGGAGTTGCATTAAATAGGGATGGACCAGAAGAACCAGAGGTTCAAAGAAGAATAGTAAAGGGAAATATAGTCTACTTTTTACTCGCCCATGTGTTCTGTCCTCAAAACATATACTGGAGAGAAAAAATCAGGATCTACAAATTTGTTATCAGACCAGTAGTGTGTTATAGATGCGAGACATGGATAATGACAGAAGATACAAAACTAAAGCTGAAAGTCTTCAAACAAAATGTTTAACGAAGATATTTAGACCTAATAACGAAAACGTAATATGAAGATATAGGTACAACCTTAAACTCTACCAACTGTTCAAAGAGGCACCGATCTCAAAATTTGTTAAACTTCAGAGACTTCGACAGGCTGGTCATGTAGTGAGAGTGAAGACCAAAAGTTTGCCAAAAAGACCATAAGGAAAACCATGGAAAAGATGGAAGGATGTGACGTGAGAACCAGGAAAAGATAGGCAAGGTTAGAGGTACAGTTTGGAGGGGGCCAAGGCTCGATTTGGGCTGTAGCACCATTGCAGAGAGTGAGATAGTAATAATGACCGGATTGATAAATATTAGAAAAAAAATACGAGATATGCACAATTAATATCCAAGGTAATTCTATAAGAGAAAAGAGATAAATAAGGAGTCCTAAAAAAGTGAAAACAAATGTGTTAAATTTATATAATTATTATGATAAGTAACAAATTATTTAATATTTGTTATCTGGTATATTGTTTGGTTTTGTATCACTTAATGATCTCATATTTCAGATGTTTAGCTGAACTTATAACTAATAATTCCAAAAAAATAAAAAAAATTTCATCTATTTTTTTTTTTTTTAGAAAACCCAATAGAATATTTTAGAATTAGACAAAAATTCTAATTATTTAGTTTCTAAATAATTTTAACTGAAAGTCTGCAAACTTGTTTCGTTTTTTAATTTTTTTTGTGGATTTTACGCAATATGTTATTGTTAATTTCGTTCAATAATATAGTCTAAAAAATAATTATTACAAACTTGTATAATGTTTTAGACACCCAAAGCGCTTAGAGGCTACAACAGATATACATATACATATATGTGTAAAATATTTAAACAAATAGACAACATGTTCCTGTACAAATATATCCTTATTATATATAAAGCATTTACTACATGTAGCTTAATTCCAAAAAGTTAAGTTTTTCGAATAAAAATTTTGTAAAAATTTTTTAAATATCAAAAAAATTTTTGGAAATAAAGTACAGTATTCTATACATCAAAATTCTTATAATAAGACTAACAATGTCTATTGGCATTTGGCTAACAGTACAATTCTTATAATATAATATTATACATTCTCGCATATTACTCTAGGTACTCGTTTAATTAGCTTCGGTCATAATTACCATTTTTTCTTTCGGTCATTTCTTTTCAAAGTCTGCTATAGACGGAGTGTTTGATGTCTGCGCAATTAAAAGTTAATAAAGATCAGAAATAAATTAGTTATAAACTTCATTCATTGTTAATATGAAACAAGCTTCTCTAAAAACAGGGAAAAAATAAGAAATATGTATATAGTTTTACACGAAGATCTGCAGGTCTACTATAACTCAGGTCACTTCGAAATAGAAGACTTAGGATCTAGCGGATACAGATCTGAATTCGTTGTTTATACGTAAAAATTTCTCCTTTTTCAAAATGTCATTGTCATTATTCATGAGCTAAAACACAATAATCTTGCATTTTTGTAAAAGACACAGCGATTCTAGCGGTAGGGAAAGGAATGATAGAGCGACCAAAAAGCTGCAGAAGGCATTAAATAAAATACATTTATCAGAAAATGACAAAAAATTTAATTTAATCGTGTCGCCTATCGTGATTATCATGTCTTTCTCTCCTCTTAATTTTACAACAACTGTCTCTCCAAAAATTCTACGTAACTATGTACCAAAATACTACTTGATCTTGGAGTTTTGTAAATAATCTGTCTCAATGTTAAGCTTTGGTCGATTGTTGATTTATTAGGTCGAAAGAAACACGGTTTGCCTACACTATGTGTTTGGCTTAACGAAACAATTAACTTACCCCTTACAGTAATTATGTCCACGCCTTGCTTAATCTGAGGTGGACACAGCATGTTTCTCTCCTTTGCTAGTTTAATTATTACTTTATACAAGGTTTTCAAAAGGATATTAGAAGTAGAGGCTCTGATTTTTTTTAAATTTCATAACAATGCTTATAAACGAAAACTGCAATAATAATATAAGTTTCATATTTGCCTATAGTAGGTACTCTAGAGTTTTGTATATTCGAAAATGTACATTTTGCAAAACAAAGTACATCTTGGATATCTAATAATTAATTTAATTTTGTACATTTTAAGCGTATTTAAAAATAAATTGGCAAATATTATGGATGTGCTTCAAGGACAGTCTCAAGGACGGAATAAAGCGCGAAAGTTTAGGAAATTTATATTATGGACTTGTTTAATTTCTTATTTTATTATTTATTTGAATGGTTTAGAAAAAATTGGGAAAATGATAATTAACAAAAAATAAAAAGAAAGTGAAATTCTGGTCTAAAACTAAAAGTGAGTACGAAGTTTATAAAAAAGTTTGGCAAATATTAAATAAAATTGGTCATTTTAAATCACGCGCTGTAAATAGTAAAATGTATCCGAAATTACGTGCTCATAATTAATTCTAGGAAATTTTGACTTCGATCATTCGCGGCGCATGAGAAAATATGTTTCCTTGCTGAACACTTCACATTTTAATAATTGAATGTTATATTTCTGCTCATAATATTAAAAATAATGCATTAGATCTAGTTTAGAAAATAAGTTTTTATTCACATTAATATTGTGTGGATTATACAACTACACATACGAATACTCAAATTATTATTAATACTCATTTTTTTTATTTCAGAAGGATATTCAATTATTTAGTCTGTCAATAGAAAGAGTACTTGCAACCGCAGATGCTTGTTTCGTCTGTATGTACATAATGGCTTCTAAAAAAAGCCAAAACGTGTTTATTTAGAGAAAGTTATATATGGAGTTATGTATTACATGAACCATATTGTTTCAAATACAATACTCCCCACAATTAATTCTACGTAGTGCGTTTACGGTACTAAACAGAACAAAACGGAATTATTTAGATTTGAAGTTTATTTTAGAGACAAATTTAATTCTCTTGCGTGTCAAATACCCAAGAAAGCTATTTAATTAACATAATTAATCAATTATATAATGCAATTATAAAGAAGTTAGCGGCTCTAGAAATGTGGCTGTATCGACGCATACTGAGAATACCTTGGACAGACAGAGTGACCAACACAGAGGTATTAAGACGAATGGGTAAAGAGGTGGAATTGTTAACAACTGTTAAAAGGAGGAAAGCGTCATACCTGGGCCATGTGTTCCGTAATGATAAGTACAGTCTGCTACAGCTTATCGTGGAAGGCAAGATTGAAGGTAGAAGAGGTTTGGGCAGAAAGAAGAAATCCTGGCTGAGAAACTTGAGAGAACGGTTTCAAATACCAGAAGCTGCGAACATAATTCATGCGGCACAAAACAGAGAAACCTATCGTATGATGGTCGCCAACCTTCGGTAGAAGACGGCACATAAAGAAGAAGAATTAATCAATGTCCTGACATTATGTCAATACGTCTTTACACAGAAAAAAAACAGAATAGATGAATTAGCAGATTGCTGCAACTACAGAATTAAGCAAATATTTTCATTTCATAAGCGTCAATAAAAAACCAAATATTTCATAAAAGAACTAGAATACAAATTAAACGTTTAACGTGCATGATACGGAGGAAAAATGATAACACAGCCCAACAAAATAAACAAAATTGGAGCTTGCAGTTAATACTTAAAGAGAAGGTCAAGAGAAAAAGAGGAATTAGTAAGAAGAAATATTCTGGTCCATCGCCTATGTTCATGAACTAGCATATTAGCAGATAAATTATTACATGAAAGTAACCCACGCCTAATTTGGGCACGGTACTCAAAGAAGCAGAAGATGGACCTTGTGAAAAACTAAATGATAACAGTTTGCAGGATGAGATGGACATTCTGAAAAATAATGGCATAGTAACTGGAGGTTTTAATGAAAGGGTAGGAATAAGTAATCAAAAGAAATATCCAGTCGGAAATGGAGAAAGAGTAGGAAAGAGAAAGAGAAAGTATGGAGAAAAAATAAAAAACAAGAACGGAAATAGAGTAATAAATTTCTGTATAAATAACATCCTAGTAGTATGTAAAACACTGTTTAGACGCAAAGATCTACAAAATACTTCAGGATTATGAAAAGCAAAAAAAAAATTATAATTGATTTATTTCTTTTACAAAAGGGTCTACCTAGATGTTATAGACTGATGCACGTGTGAAAAGACGATATTAAATCGGTTCTGAACATTATTTATAATATTAGAAGTAAAACTTAAGATAAAAGACAACACTACTGTAGGAAACCTTCAAACAGAAATTAGATACAAAGGTTTCAATATAAAAGCGTACAAATTTTTAAACTTAAATCGTAGGAAAATATATCAAGATAGACTTACAAAAAAGCTAGATAGTATAAATTGGAATCAAGACACAGATATCGAAAGTATACGGCAACTGTTAAATAAAAACAGTGTACCAAAACGCTAAAGACATTTGTGGATATACAATTACTAATAAAAAATATGTACAGCATAGTGGAATAACCAAATAAAAATATAGAAGTACAATTAAAGAAGGAGCTCTGTAAAACATGTCTGGGACAACGAAATAATAATAGTTATAAGAAGTATCAAAACCAAAGAAGAATGGTTAGAGAAACAATAAATTAGCTAAGACACAAAAGTGGAAATGGTTTGCACATAAAATAAAAAGCGACAGCAAAGGAAATGGTAAACTACTATATAGAATATTCAAAAATTTAGGAAAAAGTAAGAAAGATATTATAAGAGTTATTTAAGATGAAACCGTCAAGCTACTAATCACATAAGAGCATAATAAAAATGTGGTACGAGCATTTCAAAGGAGTGTTAAATGCAGATAAATGCATTAAAGAAAAAAAGCAAACCAATCTGAACCAAATATTAAAAAAGGTTTAAAAGTTAATATAATATTAGAAGAATAGATAATCAGCAGTCGCACACAATAATCAGCAGGAAATAATAAAATATATGTCAGAAGCCGAAGTAACATTACTGCACAAAATTATAAACTTCTTCTTCTTCTTCTTCTTTTTTATAAGCAAAATGCTTGTTCAATGTCGATTAATGCCTCTATTGGAGGTTATCACTCCATCTTTTGCGTGGTCGCCCGATACTTTTTCTACCTTTTGGTGATTTGTCCCTCGCTATTCTGGCTAATCGGGTCTCTTCCATTCTGTTTATGTGTTCGTTCCATTCCTTTTTTCTGTTCAGTGTCCACTCATTTATTTCTGGTATATTGCATTTTCTTCTGATCTCTTCACTTCTCATTCGATCCCTCAGTGTGTTTCCTGTAATTCTCCTCAGTAAACACATCTCCGCTGTTTCTAGTAGTTGCTGAGTTTTGGAGGTATCCGGTCTTGTCTCTGAAGTGTATGTCATTATTGGTCTTATTGTTGCTTTGTAGATTCTTGATTTCACGTCGGTATTAATGTAGGGATTGCGCCATATCGTGTTATTAAGACAACCTGCTATTTTATTAGCCTTTTGTACTTGATTTTTCACTTCCTATCTCCGTAGCTAGACAGTGTAATTCCTAGGTAATTTGTCTCCATTACTTGCTCAATGCTGATACCGTCAATTTCCAGTTTACATCTAATTAGTTCTTTACTGATTACAATTGTTTTAGTTTTCTGTGTAGAGATCACCATATTAAAGTTCTTTGCCCTTGTGTTGAATCTATGGGTTAGTCTTTGTAGATCGTCTTCATTGGATGCAATTAGGGCCCCATCATCTGCATAGCAGAGTATTCTGATTTCTTTGTTCCCCATTTTGTATCCTTTTCCTTTATTAATAGTATTGATGATTTCATCCATGATTAGATTGAATAGCGTTGGACTAAGCGAGTCTCCTTGTCTTATTCCATTGCCATATCTATTGGATCTGTAAGCTGGTCATCTATTCTGACTTCCATATTGTTGTTCTGGTAAATGTTTTCTATTGTTTTTATAACATATAGTGGAATTTCTCTATCGTAAAGAAGGTGAATTACATCTTTAAGCTGTACTTTATCGAACGCTTTCTTCAGGTCTATTAGACATATGAATGCTGGTCTGTTATACTCTAGTGCTTTCTCGGTAATCTGTTTTATGATGAATACTGCATCTGTGCACGATCTACCTATGCGAAAACCCTGCTGTTCATCCGCTAAGGTAATTCTCTGATTTATTTGGCCTTGCAATATTTTGGTTGTAAGCTTCAAAGTGGTGTTTAATAAGTTGATACCTCTGTAGTTTTCAGGCTGTTTTTTATCTCCTTTTTTGTATAGTAGGATAAGCTCGCTTTTCTTCCACTCTTCAGGTATTTTATTATGTTTGATTATTTTGTTAATTAGTGCTGTTAGCTGTTCTGTTAATGCTTCTCCACCATATTTCAATAATTCATTTGGAATTCCATCTTTACCTGCAGCTTTTCTGTTCTTCAGTTTTTCTAAAGTTTGTTTTACTTCTTGTACGGTTATCTCGACCTCCTCGTTTGTAATGATTTCTGGTGTTTCTGGTTCTAACATCATTTGTTGTTCATCATTATAAAGCTTCTTTAGGTATTCAATCCATGTGTCGTTATCTATGTGTTTCGGTTCGATTAAGTCTTTCATCTCTGATCTTTGGCCCCTTATGAAACGCCATATTTTCTTTTGTAGACCGTAAAAGTCGTGTTCCATTTCTTTTGAGAAGCCTTCCCAGTGTTCGTTTTTAATTTTTCTTACTAGTGCTATTGTTTCGTTTCTTATCTTTTTGTAATTGTTGTATTCTTGTGGTGTTTTGTTAGACATGTATCTTAAGTATCTTAAGTAAGCTTTCTTTTTTTCTTTGCATTTTTCTTTCACTTCTGCGCAGAACCACGGAGTTTTCCGCTTTTGGAAATATTTATTTTTAAGAATTTTCCTTTCTCCTACAGCTTCTTTTGCTGAAATCTATGATGCTTGCTTTAATTTTCGCCCAGCTTTCTTCGATTCCATCACTTTCTACGATGTGCACGTTGTCGAGTTTATCTTTGACTCTCTTTTGGTATAGAAGTTTTGTTGATTCGTTCTGCAGACTCTCGACTTTTACCTTTGTGGTGTATTCTTCTTTTTTATTTTTATTGTTTTTATTGTTACATATGCGTGTCGTCATTCTGATTTTTCCAAGTATAAGCTTATGGTCGCTTCCAATTTCTGCAGATGTTAGTGCTCTTATGTCCAATACTTGAGAGGGATGTATTACCCTGTTCGTCAGGATGTAGTCTATCATTTACCTTTGACCTCTTGTATTTTCGAATGTGTATTTGTATTGTTCCTTATGAGGGAAAAAAGTGTTGTTGATGCGTAGTTCATTCGTGCTACATAGGTCCGTGAGGAGATCTCCACAATTATAAACTTAGCCTGGGAAAAAAACCGTATTTTTAAAGACTGGAGACTTGGGAACAATGTCCCAATATATAATAAAGGAGATAAAATGAAATGCTCAAATTACAGAGGCATATCTGTCCTGAGTGTAGTATGCTAAGTATATGAGATAATTATATAAAAAAGATTAAGAAACGTTGTTGCAAAAACATTAGATGATAATGCAATTTCAGAGCAGGAAGAGACACACTAGATTTAATATTCACAATACGACAGCCATCAGAGTAAGTACTTACAAAAATAAACTACACTTCGGTTTTGTCGATCTTAAAAAAGCCTTCGACTTAGTATCACGCTACTCCTAGCTCTCAAAAGTATATACATACAGCTGTACCAGAAATGTTATTAAAATAAACAAAAATGGACGTTAGTTACAGTATTGAGCGAATTAATGGAATCACTGTGAATTTTTTTTTTTACTTTTTCATTATTCACAAGAAAATGTTTTGCGGATGTTTTTCATAAATAGGGGTTGGATCTTTGGTGCCAATTAAAGGCATGATGGACAGCCAAAAATACAAATCCATGTTGGAAAAGTATTTGGACAAACAACTGCAAAAATGTCAACCCCAAGGAGGAGCGATTCTTCAACAGGACTCTGCTCCCTGTCACAAATCAAAGGAAATGATGGCATTTTTCAAAAATAAGAAGATTAATTTTTAGATTGGCCCGGTAATTCGCCCGACCTCAACCCCATTGAAAATTTATGGGCCATTTGCAAAGCTCGACTGCGAAAAATCGACTGTACCACTAAAACAAAAATGATAGAAGCGGCCATTCAGGTTTGGTATCGAGATGAAAGGAAATCTGACAACTGCCAGAAACTCATAGAATCTATGCCAAAACGGGTAAAAGCAATAATTGCTGCCGAAGGGGGACATATTTCCTACTGAATGATGTAAGTTTACAAAAGTCATTGTTATACATTACTTAAAAATGTAATTTTCATTACAATCAATTGTGGCTTAATTCCATATAAACATCATATTTCACTTAGACGTCACAATAAAGCAGTTTCAGAACCTTTATAAGATTACTGGTTTACTATGTTTTTTTATTATAAAGTATTGACATTAATTTATCCATTTTTTAAATATTTTAATCTTACGTTCCATAGGATTATTAAGTTTACAAATAATTAAGTATGTGATTATGATTTTTGATAACGTCTAGATGAATAAGCCATTTTCAATTCGTCCTAATAAACCCACTTTTTCCAACAAACTAGCCCATCAACTAAACTATTATTTCAGTTTATGTTTATTACTTTAATTTTATAATGTTTCCCGGGTCTGAAAAATGGTTTTCCCTCTTTGTCCTTTAATATGTTGACGATTTTACGTACGACAATAATAACCAAGTGCTATAGTTTTACGATGCCAAGTATCATAAACGGCATAATGGGTAATCAACTCCAATAATGGCTCAAGGACAAGACATAAAATGATTTACAGAACTCATATAGGGATACTTCTCACGATTTATTACAAACAGTTTATTATCAGTTAAATCATTTTATGTATTATTAAAGTAAAATGTTCAAACATTGCAATATTTTTTATAAATATACTAAAATAGTTCATAAAAATACATTTTTTATTAAGAAATATATTTTGAAAATTATTCGTTAGAAATTACGACGACGATTTAAAGAACACGAATAGATAAACCATTCAAGTAAATATAACTTACCTATTAGCAATAATAATATAAATTGTGCTTAGCAAGCTCATGTTTTGTGCGTGTTTATTATAAAAATAAATTTTTGACTCTTAATGTAGTCAGTCTTTATTATTTAAATACATTTCATTACAATAACTAAATTTGGTAAAAGCAAATAATAATGTTTCTGGTATAGGGCAGACCGGGGTCGAAAGTAACAGGCTGCGAAAGTAACAACTTAAATATCTGAAACAACGAAAACAATAACAGCGCTTGCGCGAGTTTTGTAAACTGACAAAACTGCCGACTACCTTATATTCGTACGTGAGCGATATCGGCGCCAGTCTTGATTGTGTACAAGACCGCAATTCTTTATAGGGCTCCTTAGTAAAAATTTTCGAGTGATTCTAAGTAAATATAAGCTTTATTGTTTCAGGTATGTACATACTTTATCTTGCATATATATATACCATTTTACAACTGTCTACATTTACCATTGTTCATTGTCAAAAATTAAAAAGTTTTTAAAAATAAAGTCGAGGCCGAACGTAACATACTGTCGAAGGGGCGATTGTAACGTTACAAGCGACCACGCTAACAATTTTAAGCATTCTGGTTTCTTAATATATAATTTTTTATTTTCAGAATGCATCGTACAAAAATTAGAAGAAATAGAGGTTCCATAGATAATGCAACTTATGAAGCTGCATACGCCGAAATAACAAATAATATATCCATTCGTGCAGCGGCAAAGAAGTACGATTTGTGTCATGTTTCTTTAAGACGATTTAAAATAAAAAGGAAGCATCAAGTGATGGTTTAAATCATTCTGTTTCCATTGCTTGGAACAAAGTTTTTACCGAAGACCAAGAAAAAATTATGTTAAATTATATTGTAAGAGCGGCAAACATATATTATGGTTTTTGTTCACAAGAAATCAGAAAGTTTGCAATGAATTAGCCAATAAATATAAGTTAGCAATGCCACCATAGTGTGAGCAAAACCAGATGGCTACAGAAGATTGGTTCAGCATATTTATGAAGCGACAGCCCCAACTCTCGTTAAGGTGCGCACAACCAACAAGTTTAGCTCGTGCCACTAGTTTTAACGAGAATAATGTTTCCTGTTTTTTTGATAATTTGCAGAAAGTTATGGACAAATATAAATTCGAACCTAAAGAAATATACAATGTCGATGAGACTGGGATCACAACAGTCCAAAGGCTTAATAAAATTGTTACTAAAAAGGGAACACGGCAAGTTTGAGCATTGATGTCTACCGAGCGTGGAAACTTAGTCACGTTAACCTGCGCGGTAAATTATGTTGGAAATTTTATTCCTCCGATGTTTATATTTTCAAAGATTCGGTACCAGGAACATTTTATTTGAGATAGTACAACTGGAAGTACAGGCGCGGGAAAAGTAAGCGGGTGGATACAACAAAGTGAATTTCTTAAATTCTTACAACACTTTCGGAAATATACGTCAGCAACTACCGATCACAAAATCCTGCTGCTACTAGATAATCAGGCATCTCACATTCCTATTCAGGCACTAAGCTATTGCTCTGAATTGTTGTGCTATCCTTCCCGCCTCACTGCTCTCATAAGTTACAACCGTTGTATCGCTCTGTATATGGGCCATTAAAAAAAGCAATTAATTTGGGCTGCGATTCATAGATCCAAAGCAATCCAGGGAAGACTATGACCATTTATAATATCCCATCCATAGTAGCTACAGCACTTCCAATGGCACTGACATCCAGTAACATTCAAGCAGGCTTTAGATGCACGGGAATATTTCCTTTTAATGGAAATATATTTACACCTGTAGATTATGCACCGTTTTATATCACAGATTGGTCTCCATCAGCAATTAAAGTGACCAAAGATGTTGAATTTAACACGAGAGAATCACAAAAAAGAGACGATGAACCTACACAGATAACCAGAGAAATCAACAAAATAAAGAACCCGCACCTGTCACAGATGGAATGGAACAACAATGAACTAAATAACATTCCTACAGCGTCAACTTCACGTGTTTCTTCAGCTGAGGAGTTTACACTTGAAGCATTCAGACCTATCCCCAAAGCCCGCCTATAAAAAAGGAAATAAAGGAAAAAAGAAAATCGGCCATATACACAGATACCCCTGAAAGGAAGAAATTAGGGCAAAATTTAAAAAGACGAAGAAAAAAAAGCGCTAAGAAAATCTTTTCTGACCCTAAACTAAAACCAAAAAATCATTTAAAAAACAACAACAAGAGAGTAATGAAGAAGATGAAGAGTGTTTTTGCCTTGTATGCTGTGAACAATACGGTTCAAATAAGCCAGGGGAAGGTTGGGTTTAATGCATTGAATGTAAACGTTGGTTACACGAAGAATGCACAAGCCAAGAAGGTTTATACGTTTGCCATAATTCCGAATCAGATTAATCCATAAGTTATTAGGTTACGTTCACTGTTCCTCTCCGTATAGCATAAAATTAGTTAGGTTATGTTCACTGTTCCGCTGTCAGCCCGAATAGACAACAGAGGAAATATTTTTAATAAATTATCCCAAATTTTGGCATATGCAGATGATGTGGACCTAGTTGGCCGCACAACACGCAAGCTAGAAGAAATGTATACCACCTTCTCAAATGCCTCAAAATCTATGGGCCTGCAAGTAAATGAGGAGAAAACTAAGATGATGGCATCAACACCCAACAATGGAGCCAGGAACATCGGTCCCCAATTCACGGTTGATAACTCTACCTTTGAAGTGGTTGACAAATTCACATACTTAGGCTCCCTGATCACCAAAGAGAACGCCATAACGGAAGAAATCAAGCGAAGGATAATAATGGCAAACAGATGCTATTTTGGATTGAGTAGATATATGAGAAGTAGAAACTTAAGCCAAAAAATAAAAATAACTATATACAAAACCTTTATACAGCCAGTGTTGACATATGGATCGGAGACATGGACCATCTCCAAGGAAGACGAAGACCTGAGGCTTATATTTGAACGAAGGATCCTGAGAGGAATATTTGGTGGCATCTGTGAAAATGGTGTTTGGAGGAGGAGATACAACTACGAGGTATACCACAGATATAAACAAATATTTGGTGGTAAAGACGTAGTATCTCTTATAAGAATAGGAAGATTAAGATGGGCAGGACATCTAGCAAGATCACAGCAGAACAACTCTCCTAAAAGAATCCTTATGTCACAACCCGTGGGAAGCAGAAAAAGGGGTAGGCCAAAACTCAGATGGAAGGATGGTGTAGATGAGGATGGTAGAAAGATAGGCGCAGCAAACTTGCAACGGTCGGCAATGGATAGGACTGCCTGGCGTAATATACTTGGGAAGGTCGAGGCTCTTTCATAGGGCTGTAGCACCATTGATGATGATGATGATGTTCACTGTTCCTCCTGGTATAGCATAAGTTTTTGTTTTTATTTTACGTAAGAATATAACATTTTTTGTACTTTTATACTTACATTCAATAAACATCATTTGTTTAATCTGTTGATCACTGTTATTATCAACTCCACGGGTTGGGGGCAGTTGTAACATTTGCCGCTACGACAATTTTTCACAAATAATTAAAAACTATAATTATTTAAAAACCTTGATAACCTATTTTAATATTGCTTAAACATGCAATTAAGGCCTGAACGAGGAAATTTGTTTATATCTGTTATAGTTTTCCCGAAATGGTGTTTGAATTAAAAATGTTACTTTCGACCCCGGTCTACCCTACATACGCATAAACATAATTGAATGGGAATTTGATTTGTAACCTTCCATTTTTTCATAATTAAATTCGTAGTCCCAATAGAGAATAAACATATTCCTAACGATTATCATGGGACCGAATCAGTAATAATGAGGACAGCTGGCTGAAATATCCTTTAAATAAAAAATACAGTTCATCAGTGTTTCCGCCCGATATTTTACATTATTCCTCCAAAAAAGTATACGCAAATATTAGACATTACTACAGATAAAAAAAAATTAAAAAGTTTGGAACGAAATATTATATTATAACAAAAAACTCTGACGTAAAATGATTGTAATATCTTTCGAAACTTAGCATAACAATTAAACTTCCCGATTTAATTTCCGAAACATTAAATTCATTATTGTTTCAGAAAAGAGGTAAATCATTCTCAACTCGATTAAAACTTGGTCTTCACATATAATATTGATCTTCAATTAAATACATATATAACTTTTTTGTGTTATAAAAATATGATACTTTAAGTACCTATTATGATAATCAAAAAGTTTAAGGTTTTAAATCATAATTATTTGAATTATTCTTTTTTTTATGAAACATACATTCCTTTTAATCCAACAAAATCTTTAAAAAAAATTGTTGTGGACACTGAACTGAATTAATTTAATTTGTTCTTTAAGTGGCTCATATAACGTCTCTCGTTTTAGCCCAGGCGCAGGTGATTTTTCACTGTAATCCAGGAATTTATGTAATATGGCCTAGGTTATAAAGGACAACCTCAGGAGCAATCCTCCAGTTCATTCAACAAAAAATTATTGGTTTTGGGTGTTGTAATGGGTAATTTCTGTATAGATCATGAAAGTACTCTAAAAGACCTTCAATTTGAGCCAATATACGTTCAATTTAATTTATTTGTTATTGCAAAAATGAGGAATGAAGGTCAAAATTAAAAAAAACGTAATATTTATTGCAAAATGGCTTTTTTTTATTTAAAAATATATTACGTTTAAGCCCATAAATAAGCCTATATACTTAAATGCTTATAGGATTACCAAAAAAATTGGTAGAGGGCTAATTCTTATTTCATTATCTTCCTAAAGCTGTAAATTTTCATATTCTATTGGAAAATAATAAAAAATATATTTTAACCCGTTAAGAAGAATTATTTATGAAGTTGTAAAATTTCAGTTATAAACATTTAGAGCTGCAGCGCCCCCTATGTACCCTACAAATTTCTAATTTGCAGATTATTGTCGCTGGCGTCGAGACGAAGATTAAAAAAAAAAAAAGAATTTTTACGACCAATAGGAGCCGAGTTAACATATTGTTTTTAATCACAGAGGCTTTATTAATAACACTTAAGAAACAAATATGAAGAAGCTCGGAAACATTTGCAATATCTCGGTGGAAAATGAACCAATTTTAATGATTTTGTTTAATCTGGGGTAGCTCGTCGAAATAATCTTGAACATCTGGAATAACATCTGGAATACTTTCACCCTTAAAAAACCACCCCCAACACCCTAAATTTTTTTTTATATTTAATTTTTTTTTCAATTCTTTTACTTTTACAATAATATTAAACGTAATCTACTACCAAATTATTATTGGGAACATCCCCATGAAACATCCTCATTTCTAAAAAAATTTAATATTCTAAAATACAGTAGTCTCTCTTTATAAAGATTCCCTATATAACGATAATTCCTCTATAACGATGAAAATAGTAAACGTTTGTTGGTTCGCCACAAGGACAATGTATTAATTCTTTCTCTATACCGATATGGTTCTCTCTTTATAGCGATGACTTTTCAGCGTTCAATAGTCGTTGACAACTGTGTTATTATCACACATATGTCATCAATTGACGACTTTTCATTTCCAGTTTGAGTTGTGCCTCAGTGTGTCAACAGTCAACATGTTTTCGAAAAAGCGTAAGGTGAAAAGCAATCGGATGTCGTTTGCCGTAACCCTCAGTAAACTATGGCTACGATGCGGAAGGACAGGAAAAATAGGCTTGAAGCGGAGATGTAGGGCGGTAGCAGGAAGAAGTTGCGGAAACCTCAGTACGAAGATTTAGATCGCGCTATGCTTCAGTGGTTTCAGTAGCTGCGAATAAACCATATTCCACTTTCTGGGCCTATGGTCAGGACAAAAGCTGAATCTTTTGCAACTGATCTTGAAATTGCAAATTTCAAGGAATCTGCGGGTTGACTGAGCAAGTGGAAGAAGCTGCGGCACAAGATCAACTAAGGGCAAATCAGCTGAGAGGCTCGCGATATTAACAAAAACGTAACGGATGATTGGCTACAAAACGTGTGGCCTGGACTGAAGGCACGTTATGTGGAAAGCTCTCTAAGGAATGCATTACAATTTTAGTGACCACTAACATGACAGGTTCGGTGAAGCGAAAATTATTGTTGATAGGAAAATTGAAAAATCCACGTTGCTTTAAAAACATAAAATATCTACCTGTGACCTACAAAGCAAACAAGAGTGCGTGGATGACTTAAAATACTTTTGAAGAAGCGATAAGAAAGGGGGTATCGAGCTTAAAAAGAAAAAAATTCTTCTGCTTGTAGACAATGGTCCTACTCATCCTATACGGCACGACCCTCAAAACATTAAACTTTGTTTTCTGCCAGCAAACACACTGAGTGTCCTTGAGATCCAGCCGATGGACCAAAGTGTCATTAAGAATTTGAAAAGCCATTACAGGAGAAGAATTTTGATAGTATTGGTTGAGAACAATGGCAATCTTAAACTAAACATTCTTGACGCCATCCTAGTGATTAGTAAATAATGGGACGAGGTGACGAACAATACAATAAAACATTCCTTCAATCACGCAGGATACAGACAGGACACAGACAGTTTGAACTTATTATCACCTACGGACCGGAAGAGCTAACAGATTTTGAATAATTTGATAAAAATGTAGCAAAAATATCTGGACTTTCTCAAAAGGATATCCTACAGTTCGTGCAGAAGAAGAAGAAAACACTGACCCAGAAGTGGAAGCAGAGCCAGGACTAGCTCCGACCCCTCAGTAAGTATTGAGTGTGGAAAAAGTACTGCATTTATTTTTCATCCACCAGGAAGACGATATGAGTGCTGTGGAAGATTCTATGCGTCTTTAGGACAAGGTCAGGTCAGTTTCGTGGAAAGGGAAAAGGAAACAGACCAAGGTGACAGACTGTTTTTGGTACTGTAAGCAAAATATATTTTACAGTAGCATATTATTTTTTTATTGTACTGTACACATGTTTTAATTGTACATTCATTTTTTTATATCGTATTGCTTGTATTATTCTTTAATAAATCTATGTAGTGTACAATACAGCGTTAATTCATTTATATTCGTTTTGCTACATTTTTTAAATTAAAATAGGGTATTTACTACAGTATTATTACTATTACAGTACCGAATTTTGTCTCTTTCTGTATAACGATCTCTCCTTATAACGATGAAAATTCCCGGTCCCGAGAGAGGACTGTATAGACTACTATTATTTCAGTATTCATCTTTTTTTTAATACATACTCTGCCTCGATGTGTAATCTTTTAACAGTGAAAAATTATGTTAAAGTAAAGTTCAAATTATTAAAATTTATATTTAAAAACAATCTATTTTTCAAAAAAACTAAAAAAAAATTGATTTTAAAAACTTTTGGTTTTAAAAACTAGATTTTTAGTACTATTTGATGAGAAATTAAATAATTGGTTTAATAAATTAAAATAAACATCATATATACGTATATCTTAAATTGCAAATTACTTTGATGGAAGGAATGAATTAGTAAAACAAATATATAAACAGTAAAATAATTGTAATTTATTTATATGGTTTTAAGATGAGATTCAATATTTATAAAATCAGAAATATGCTTAGTTTTTATTTATTTTTCTGTTTTTAATAGGTTGTACAATTTCCTCAGAATCATATACCAACTCATACAAAACATCAATCTCACTCTTACATTCTTTTTCTGCGTCATCTAGTTCATATTCAGCAGTATGATAATTTCCGGAACTCTCTCCATTACAATTTTCGCACATTCTCGTACATTTTGGCCGTGCTTACGGCATCCGCAATGTTTGCCACATGCGATTTCGGGGCTACATTGGAAAAAAGTAAATTTATTCGTCATTTTTAACAATACATAATGATTTTAATTTAAGGAGAATACAAATACTGGACAATATAGGTTTTTAAGTAGTAAATGGCGCCAGATTCCTTTCTTAATTGTTATTATTCAAGCCTCTGTGATTAAAAAAAAAAATATGTTCGGCTCCTATTGGTCGTAGAAAACTCCTTTTTTAATCTACGTTTCAAAGCAATCTACAATAATCTACAAATTAGAAATTTGTAGGGTACATAGGGTGCTGCAGCTCTAAATGTTTATTTATAACTGCAATTTGGCAACGTCATAAATAATTGTTTTTAACGGATTAATTTTTTTATTATTATTTTTCAGTGGATTATGAAAATTTACGCCTTTAGGAAGAGAATGAAATAAGAATCATCCCTCTACCATTTTTTTTTTTTTGACAATCCTATGAGCATTCAAATTTGAAGGTCGTGGGATAAACTAATTAACGTATCTCAGCAACAAATTAAGTGATCTAGGCCTACTATGGTTCATTCGATTCATAATTTTATAGACTTGGATGACATACATTTGAAATAAATAAAAAAGCAATATTGGAATAAATAATATGTTTTTATAATTTTGACCTTTATTCGTCATTTTTGCAATAACAAATAAATTAAATTGAACGTATACCGGCTCAAATTAAAAGTGTACTTTCATAATCTATACAAAAATTACCCATTACAACACTTACTTTAGGCAAAAAATGAAAAAAACTCAAAAATACGTATTTTGCATCTATAAACGTTCATACATAAACAATATGCAAACATTTTTTGTTGAATGAATTGGGGAATTGCTCCCGAGGTTTCCCTGTATAACCTAGGCCACATTAAATAAATTCCTGGATTAGAGAGTACTTTTTCCCCCACAACCTGGGCTATTTACTGTATTGCATTAAATATATGATAAAACTAGTATTTTAAATTAGGACTTAAGTTTTAATATTTATATAATTTTCTTATTAAGTTCACAGTAGCTTCAGCCTATCTTAATCCAAGATGCACTTCTTTTTATATAAATACTTATAATACAAAATTTGGAGTTTTTTTTACAGTTGTCTATATACACTTAATTTTTATAACATTAACATTTTTACAATATGTTTCGTAAGTAATAGGACACAGAGCCATCTGGTACTCCGTTCACAATAATATTAGCATTTTGTTAATAATAAATTATTAATAATGATCAGAATATTAAAAATTTTATAAGTAATTTTACATTGTGAACTTTTCATTGCAAGTTAATGAAATATTTTAATCTACGAAGTATCAACTTGCTCTGTATTTAAAGACAAAGGGCCTTGCATGCATCATAAGCGTCTTAAATTAGTTACACAATACCTTTTGTATGTTGGATATGGAATATTGATATATTTTATGATATATCAAGCTATTCATGACATTTCATAATATTTTATCTGCTCTCCAAAAATAGGTAATTTTTCTATCAATATATTAATATACTATATTATATTGATAAAGTATTAATAATTTTAAATTACGAATGCCAAAAAACAGCAAAACATTTGGTTGCGAAGTAATTTGTCATTAATTTGTTTCATTATAAATTTATTTTATTAAAAAGGCATTCTTATTATGAGATTTGCAACATTTCGTTCTATTTTATATAATTTAAATTTCGTGATTATTTTTGTCGTTAAATTAATATTTAGCCTAGTGTGTGGTAGACACACAGTATTTAAACAAAAAAATGTTAATTTTTATATCAACTTTTCTTATTTTAGACCCACAAAAACAAACCAAATATATATTTAAGTTATTAATAAGATTAATTATACAAAAACTAGAAGGATAAACTGGAGAAGAATTAAATGGTACTTAAGTATTATCAGGGTATCTTCTATTACGTCGGTCAATAAGTGCGGGGCCCAATCATGAGATGGCGACTATTTCGATATTGTCAGTTTAAAAGTACAGGAGCGATTAATTACAGGGACCCGATCCGTTAACTGCGCATGTGCAAATATTTGAAATGACATCAAAAGTGACAACGATGGACAATCTCCAAACTAAAAAAATCTGAGCAAGTTTATAAAAACGGTTAGGAATAAAAATAGGAAATTTTACAATATTTATTTCTACAGGTACATAGTTGTTACATTCATAACTAAAATATAAAGAATAAATAACTTGTACTCTGAGTAATAACAAATAAAATCACATGTATAATATATATTGACGACTTTGATATTAGCCGTCCAAGATTGTTTATTTTGTTGTAGTAGCTTATGGAAATTGTTAACTTTGCACCAGATAGTTTAAAATATTTAACGTAATACACGTTTATGAGTGAAGATAAGGATTATAATAAATTATTATATAAGTGTTATTATAAACTTAAATTTATTTATTGTTGTTGAAAGTAAACAAATTATTAATGAACTAAATTTAAATGACATATTACGGTTAATCTTGTATGGGTTGGCAAAATCGTTATCTTCAGGTGGATGTTTTCAAAAGTTGTCTCGTTCTATAACGTGTTTAAAATAGCTTAATTCTTCAATACTCTTCCATAAAAACTGAAGTAATGTCGGACATAAAACAGAGTGTTTGTATTTTCCAACAACTTTCATAATTTTTGTAAAATAAACTTCATTAATGTAGAGTGCTTTCGGTTTGAAAAAAAAAGTTACTGGAAATCTTCCAGACACTTATTTAAACGCACATTTTCTCCACATTGGTTCGAAATATTTGGAATGCAGTCGTTTCGCACATGCGCAGTTGACGGATCGGGTCCCTGTAATTAATCGCTCCTAAAAGTACACTGTCAAAATTTAATCCTATTCGGATTATTATTTACTGAGTTACGGCAGAGGGGACGACAAACGAAGAAATAAATATTGTGGAGGAAGAGGTGGAAGAAGCATTAAGGAAATTAAAAAATAGAAAATTACCAGGAGAGGACAGAATACTGAACAAACTTCTAAAGTACGGAGAACCAGATCTATGATGACATACGCGACAGAAACAAAACCTGATACAGTAAGGACAAAGAGGATGTTAGAAACAGCAGAGATAAAAAATTAATGGTAAGACAGTATGGGACAGAGCTAGAAGTACAGTTATACGACGTAGATGCAAAGTGGAAAACATCAAGAATTGGGTAAGAAATATAACAGTAGAATGAGACGACCAAATAAGCCGAATGACAACAAATAGAGTAGTAGTTCCCCAATAGGAAGACAATCAGTAGGACAAGCACGAAAACGATGAAACGACAACTTACTGGAGGTACAGTGAAAAACAGACAGTCATGTCTATATAAAAAGAAGAAAAAGAAGAAGAAGAGTTACAGTAATTGAAATGACGCTACTTTTGTTGATTTTTATAAACAATGGATTGAACTAAATTCCGTGTGTTGATTTATTACTGTTATTTAATAAGAAAAATGCCATCCAAACTGAGTAATGGCTCAAAATGTGATCTTTGGACCCTGTTTTATTGGTTACAATCATCAAACGATGGTTCGCTGAATTCAAAGCTGGTCGTATCATCACCAATGATGCTGAGCGCTTTGCAAAGCTAAATGAGACAGTTATTCCAGAAAACATTGAAAAAAAAACATAGTAAAGTTGCAAGAGATAGTTGACACTCTAAAGTTACCAAAAGGTAGCATTTTTACTATTATGCACGAACATTGGGGAGTAAGAAAGCTTGTTTTTTCACACAAGATCAATAACAATAACGAATTAATGAGTCTTGGCATTGTTTGAACATATTTAATCCGAATAAGTCGAATTTTTTGTGTCGTTATATCACAACAGAATTTCTACCAAAAACTTAACAAAAGTAGAAAATAATTTAAACCAAGAACAATGATGTGCAGAGAAAAAAAAGACATAGTAACTAAACAGAGTAAAATACTACAAAGATGGACAGAATTCTTCAAAGAAAAGTTTGGAAAAAACGATGATCCATTATATAATGAAATTAGACTGGATCAAACGGATACCAGAGAAAGAACCCCCCCCTTCAGGAGCTGAAATATAAGAAGCAGTTACTAGACTAAAAAGCAACAAGTCACCTGGATTAGACAACATTAGCGCAGAATTAATAAAGGCGGACGGAGACTCCCTATTGAATGCCATACACGAACTAATAGTGAACATATGGAATATTAAACAACTGCCATAAGTCTGGAATCATCATCATCAACTAGCCTCTAACGTCCACTGCTGAACATAGGCCTCTCGCATGCTTTTTCACTTAGTCCGATTTTGCGCCATCTGAATCCAATTTGTAGTCACTCTTTTTATGTCATCTGTCCATCTCGTTGGGGGTCGACCTCTATTTCTGTAAGCTTGTATTCGGGGTCTCCATTCCAAAATTCTTTTTGTCCACCGGTCATCAACTGATCTTGCTACATGACCTGCCAGTTCCACTTTAGTGTTGTTATCCTTTCAATAACGTCTGCTACTCCTGATCTTTTGCATATAGTAGCATTGGGTATTCTATCACGTAGAGAAATCCCTAACATAATTCTCTCCATTGCTCTTTCCGCAACTTGTAGTTTACTCACTGTTGTTCTTGTGAGCGTTAGGGTTTCTGCCCCATAGGCCATCACTGGCAAAATATATTGATTAAATACTTTTCTTTTCAGACACATTGGAATCTTAGACCTAAAAATATTCTTCATCCTTCCAAATGCAGCCCAAGCGAGGTTTATTCTTCTTTTCAGCTCGATTGTTTGGTTGTCTCGACTTATTCTGATCTCATCTCTGGAATACTGGAGTAATTACCTAAAAAGGGAGATCAGCTTCAATGTAAAAACTACCGAGCAATAATGTTACAAACTGTGGCATATAAAATACAAATAATGTGTATGACGATATCAATGTGGTTTTTGCGGGCAGAGGTCCACAATAAATTAGATCCTCGTCTTGAGGCAAATTTTGAAACAGACTAGTGAAATTAATATAGACACACATCATCTTTTCATTGATTTTGAGAGTACCTATGATAGCATCCATCGAAAATTTCTGTTTCATGCATTGAAAGAGTTTAATATTCCAATTCAACTCATTGATATAGTAAAATAAACACTTAAAGTACAAAACAAAATTTGAATTCAAAACGCACTAACAGATACACAATATGTGATAACAGGCTTACGACAGGAAGATGCCTTATCCTGTAGTATATTTAACATCACATTAGAAAAATAATTAGAAAGTCAAAAATTAACACCAGAGTAACAATAACAACAAAAAGTGTACAAATATTGGCATTTGTAAATGATGTTGATATCACAGCTAGAAGCGAAAGAGATGATAGAAGCATTTAATGCGTGAAAAATTTTATATATCTAGGTTCACGAGTTACCGCAGAGAAAATGTCAGTAAAGAAGTTAAGAGAAGAATACATATCGCATATATATATATATATATATATATATATATATATATATATATATATATATATATATATATATATATAAGGAGGTGAAAGAAAATGAGATATGGCGGAGAAGATATAATTATGAACTATACACAGCATATAATGAACCCGAGATCATAACATCCATAAAGATCGGACGTTTGCACTGGCTGCGCGATGTTGAACGGATATTGAAGACTAAAACACACCAAAACATATAATGAGGCAAACACCAGAAGGGAGAAGGTCGAAATGAAGGCCCAAACTTAGATACATGGAACAAGTGGAACAAGATCTTATAACACTTAAGATTACCAACTGGAAAAACAAAGCAAGAAACAGAACAGAATGGCGGAAAATTCTAGAATAAGCCAGGATCCAGAAAAGGTTGTCTAGCTATTGATGATGATGATATCACAACAGATGAAGCATGGATGTACCATTACCCCACTTTGGAATCAAATGGCCCATTATCTAAGTGGACAGCTCCTGGAGAAAGCCGACAAAGGCGAGCAAAGTTGCAATAAACCGCCAGAAAGGTTATGGCCTCTGCATTTTGGGACTCTACTACATTCGTTTATTAGAGCATTTTAAAACCGAGACCTCAAAAGAAAAAGACCTCATTTGTTGAACAAAAAATATAATTTCATCAAGATAATGCACTATATTGCACAAGATGGCATCAGTGCCTAAATTTAGCTTTAAATTGCTTCCGCATCCACCGTATAGCTAGGTTTTTGGTCCCAGCGACTACCACCTTTTTCTGATCTAAAAAACTGAAATGCGGAGCCAGATGAGTATGTAATATGTGTCCAATGAGTAAGTAATCGATGAAGATAAACCGTTTTACAACGTTCAATTTTGCTAAGCTGTTAAGTATGTTTCTATGTAACTACATTCCTTACATTCGCGTCATTTAAGTAACCTGTCCGGAGACCTGATGATGACCAGCAATGTTAAGTGTTCAAACCTATTCGTCGAAAGTACAATAAACTGATTGTAAGTCAGTCTAATCTTTATTTCTTTAGCCTTATGAGATTTCTTCAGTAACTGGTGACAACGACTTTTTTTTTAAATATTTATAAAGAGCAAAACCAAAAGAAAGAAAGAAGTACGAGACGAAACAGCCAACTAGCGCTATAAACACTATGAGAGCTGAAAAAAAAAAAACCGAGCTCTCTGTACTGATTTGTGACTAAATATGTTTCCTTGTATTACATTCTTTTGGGTAAAAGTTTGTAATTAACTAAACTTTAGCTGTACGTTGTAAAGAAAATCTGCGTTTTTAAAATGTTATTTTTCTAGGTTTTTGAGAATTTCTACTTCTAGCATATCTATTATCCGTTAGTTATTCATTTCTATATGATTTACATTACTGCTTTTGTTTAAACTCATCTTTCCTTTTATCCAAATTGTTTATGATATCAAATTTATAAGACAATTTTATTTTTATAAACATAATAAAGGAAGGTTGTATATTATAGTAAAATATTCTGCTGTTTTTTAGCATTTAGTAAACCCCTTTAATAAATGGAATGAGTTGATCATATCAAATATTAAATACAAATATTGGTAAGTATTATTAAATACTGTTGACGGAATGTTTTTTGCACAAAAACTAATCTCTTGCGCTTGTACATTTCCAAAAATAATACAATTACTTTAATTAACATTTATAACAACACAAAGGCAAAAAAATAGTTAAGAGTTTACATTGCACTTAACGAACCAAGAAGCTGTAGTTTGATTTTATTTTGACCAGTAGATAATATTACACCATATACACACCCATATCAAATAAAGACGAGGAAGTTTCTTTCATTTGCAATGATATTAGGAAATTTCCAATAAATATAGTAGATAACATAAATGCCACAAGCAAATTGTTTCAGAACTATACTTGAAGATGTCACACAAGAAAACAACTACTGCTTTTTGGTTCTAGTGTTGCAATAACGTTGTTTTTGTGCACATAATACTAAATTTTACATTTAGGAAAGTATCTAAACGTTATGGTTTATATTCGATACTCATTTAATAACAATTTCATTTAAGTTCAGTCTTATAAAGAAAATAGAATGTCAGGAAAAGATATCAGTCGATATTGTAAACCCCATCAGTTTTAACTTATAAGTTCACCCTTAAATGCAAATCAAGTCATAGTGTATTTATTGCCTTTTTAACCGTGTGTAACTTTAGACAGAATGTTAAGCTTTAGAGAACATTTAGGTACAGTTACCGAGAAGCTAAAAATCACAAACTCTGCGGCACATAAGAGACATCAGCATCCACACTCAGGATTTTGGGCTTAGTCTTCACCAATTGCTACTAATGCTGAGTGACATTCCAGTACCACACCTTCGCTCACTCAGTCTTTAACCAAAAAATATTAAAAAACTATTAACAGCCTAGCGCTGCATGTTAGTGCTGCTTACCGGTTTACATACGTTACCTGCATACATTACTTTATCATGCAAGGAAGAGTAAAGGAAAGAAAAGACTTTGAAAATGAAAAGAAATCTTGGCTAATAAATATTAGAGATTGGACTAACCTTAGGGTGAAACAGGTATTGTACGTTGCAAGAGATAGGAAAGCGTTTAAAGAAGTGATCGCCAAGCTTCGTAAGAAGACGTCACAATAAGAAAAAGAATAGTCTCCACAGAAAGATACTTTGCAAAGTTACTGCTTCGTTACTTCACAATAATAGTTTCGGTCGAAATATCAAGCCATTTTCTTTAGTATGAAACACTCCTTTACAAAATTATAATTCCGTTAGATACTATATTTCAACCACAAAGCATTATCTTCTCGACTAGTTTATTCAGCAACAGAGTGTATTTGGTCAATGATGGTCACATTAAAATCAAAGGAGAAATTGTACTTGTATGGAGTGACAATTTGACATTTATCTGCCAATTAACAACCAGAATTGCTTATAAAGAGAAAGAAGAAGAAGACATAAAGTCGAAAATTATAAAACCTGAGCCCACATATTATATCTTATACACCATTCTTAAGAATCAGCGTAATATAGCCACATCTTGAGCTTTAATTGCAAACTACATATACAACCAAACAACCTGACCATTCCAAAGTCAATGTTCGCGATTCATGAAGATATTACACACATAATATACATATCTCAAGAAAAAAAAACTGTTATAAAGCTAAGAAAACTGGTCACGTGACATATATATGCTCTGATTAGTAATCCTTGGAATCAGAACCTTAAAATCCACCACAACCAAAATCCAATTTATCCTTCCTCATTTTAAATCACCAAATAATAACCTAAACGTTTCCACTCCGTTGTAATCTTTATCACCACAATGCCTAATAACTTCCCAAATTTCACCAGTCCCTTTATCTATTACACGACCACTCTTAATACTAAAATAAAAAGTAGCCAGTGGACCCAAAAAAAACTTCAAATGTTCTACCAGATCAGCACTCCAGAAAGCAGACTCCAGAAAGAAACAAACTTCAATAATTGTAGATATAGATACTCAATTCTAAACAAAACCCACTGCAAGAATTTTTTTAACACCGATCTTTATCCTTTATATTAAATTTCATACAATTATGAACAGCACGCTAGGATAGCGCGGTAGGTTCCTCAGTATTGGAGTAGACATGCAATTTGTTGTTTTTCAGCACGTCATGTAAACTAATGTTATCTACAAGTTGCCATGTTTGGATTGTCAGAGTTGGTATGTCGGGCAAACTTCACAATGGTTTAAATAGTGAATAACAAAACACAAAAATAGTTTTAATTCTGTAAGTTTAATATTTAATAATATTGCTGGTTTTATTAATTTTATTTAAAATTATATGGTAGTTTCTTTTGATGAAGCTAACAAACAAGTAGCGAAATGTAGAGACGTAAAGAAAAAAAGGAGTTTTATTTACAAAATATACAACAGACCGCATACTTGCTAATTTACTACAAAATTATTTGTTTATGTTTCGATCGGTAAGTATATACCAAAATAATCGACCTCATTTCATCTATTTTGCTTTATACGACTGATGTATATAGAATATCAATACATGGACAATACAACAATAAGCACCATTCAATCTTGCCCACCGGCAATCAACATTTCAATAAGCACATCACATTCAGCTTTCTACTATACACTTACTGTGTATACTGTTAAATCTCTGTATTTTTAATATTCCACTAGTAAGTATAGACTATTTAAATCACAGATATTACAAAAATACTTGAACCAAGAAAAATATTTTATATGCTTTTTAGTATTTTTATGATATCGGACTGCAATAAGAACTTAAAAAATGGAGCATATAATGATAAATATTCTTACCTGAAATATGTTTTAAATAAGTGAATAATAAATTTATATTCATAAACTGTGAGGCAAAAGGTAGCGAACATATTAAGATTTTAATATTTTTATGAAACTGAAATAAAAATAAACCAAATTCATTTGGTTAAAAAGCACAGTAAAAAACACAAAGGTGATAGCCATTGAATAACTACATAGAAACAACTAACAACCAATGAACACAAGTAGTAGAGATGAATTTCAGGAAGTCGTCGCCCAGCGATTATTTTAAATTGTAATTCTTACTTCCACGTTATATGTGTTGTATTTTAATATAACATCTCCCATATTAGCATTAATTGGTTTCACAACTAGACCTGAATTAACATATTGTCCTTAAACGTTATCCTTCATCTCCACTCAAGTTTTTTAAACAGAATAAGCGGCAGACAAACAGGAGTAGTCCCAGTCGCACGAAGAAGAAGAAGAAAAATATTTCTAAAAAAATTAAAGATAATAAATGGTGTAAAGCTTTAATTAGGAAATAGATTATAGTTCTAATTGAGTAGACTATTTAAAAAAAAAGGAAAGGAGGGAGTACTTATAATCTCCAAATTAATAAATGATATAAATTAAAATAATTTTTACTAGAAAAATAACGGAAATCATTGGCAGAAATAATTTAATTACAAGACAAATAACCAATAAGAGTGAAGTACGCCTCTGGACAAATATGAGCGACATAATATTGAATAAAACATTCATAAGAAAAGAAATCTGTAATTTTCATCCCCTACCTTTTGAACAACTATCTAAATTAAATCAAATTGAAATGAAAAGTCGTTAAAAGTTAAAGAAAATAATAATAAATCATCTATTTTAAATTCTATGGCAGTCCCATATAAAAACGTATTTAAACATTTCTAAAAAGCGGTTCGTACAATATTTTGCAAACATACCAAATACAAGTTAAAAAACGTAAAGGTAACAATCTCAAAAATAGCCTTAAATATACATTTATTTATTTGGTTCGACATAAACTATTCGTATTTAAACATCTGTGGCTTAAATCCATACTCCTCTATCGTCTCATCATAATTCGTACACTTCCCGACCATTAGTCCTTGACGATATTCTTTTACTTTGATTATCCCTACCTCGCTGTGGGCTACAGTACATGTTATAACCTGGTATAATGTGGACCCGCACATCTCCAGAAGGTCTAATTCCTTCCGGACGCTGCCTTCTAGAAAACGTTACTGTGGTTTTACAGCAACAGTATTGGAACAGGTTGATATAAGCTCCCCTAAAGTGTTGATTTGATATGCCGTAGAGTATACTATTCACACAGGATTTGCTGATAGCAAACCATGCTAGATTGTAAAAAAGACTATTTGGTATTTTTCGTACCGTACTAAGAGCTAAGACTACTCCGAATGGAAGCCAAAATATTATAAAGACAACAAAACTGTATATGTTGGAATGCATCAGCATATTGTCCCAATTAAAAGTCATTGGGGCTTTAAAGCTTGGTCGAGATTTAAACCTAAAACATAAAACTTACTTTAAAAAAATGCGTATATTTAATTAATATTAAGCGATAAATGTACAGGGTTGGAATAAAGTGTGGAACCAAGTGAATATTTTAAAAACAAAAACGATCATTATACAACTTCGCATGCAAGTTCAATGACACACAACACAGCTTATGTCAATTGTTTTACTACTCCACTTCCGATTTCGCCGGAAATACCCTTAACTTATTTAATTTAAATGTGACACCCTGTATATTTTTTCGAATTTTAAAAGAACTTGTTATTCTTAATTAATACACTCTAAGTCTGGTAAAAAAGTTGTTAAAACGAGGGAAAAATCACTGTACAGTTAGAGAAAGGGAAATTTATTTCCTTAGACCAGGGGTCTTCAAACTACGGCCCGAAGGCCACATCCGGCCCGCAGACAGATTTTGTCCGGCCCGCGGAGATATACTTGAAAACTCCTTTTAGAGAACAAATATTTTTTATAGCAAATAAAATGTTTGTGATAAGTTGGATAAAGAAACACACAATGGTAATGAGTAGACATGTATAATTTATGCAGTAAATTTACCTTCAGCATATAATAACTAACAAATTATTGAAATGAATCCAACTAACATTTTATACATTGTAAGTAATGAACAACACATACTTTATAACAAACATGACATATGAAATGCTAATGAGATGTATGTAATTGAGATTTTCCACCGACAATAGTTTGTAGTTGTGGACTAATTTTACTTGTACCAATTATTAAAAGAGATTTAAGATGCTCGTCAGTTAATTTAGATCTGTATACATTTTTTGTGCACTTCATTTTGGAGAAGGTTTTCTCACACAAATAAGTAGTACCAAAAACGGAAAACAGCCCACGAGCAAATTTATGCAAATTATCAAATTGTGTCAGTGGAAGACTCTTATAAAATTCCAACAAAGATGAGTTTTCATATTTGTTCTTAATTATATCACTGCACTGAAGATCAATCATTTCCATTTGAAGTTCCGGGGCTAGGGTTTCAATGTCAGCATCAAAAGGATTCTGAAAAATCTTAATTTGATTCGCAATGGCATCAAAGTCCGAGAAACGAGTATCAAAATTTATCTTCAAAGCACTCAAAGTTTCGATTGCAAAATCGATAGGAAACTCAGTCTCAGTAGTGTGGCTGAATATTTCACATGTTTTAAAATGTGAAAAACATTTACTTCGTAGTTGTGATTGAAACAGTATTAATTTCATCCGGAATGACTTGATATTAGTGTATAAATCAGGAAGATGCTGGTTTTCTCCTTGCAATCTCAAATTCAGTTCGTTCACATGTTTTGTCAAATCAACATAGAATGCTAACTTCCATAGCCATGCGTTGTTTTGTAATTCAGTAAGAGGGCGGTGCTTTTCATTCAAAAACATTTCGATCACTGCTCGAAGTTCAAAAAAGCGCTGAAGGACTTTCCCACAACTAAGCCAGCGTACGGCATTATGATAAGGTAAGTCTGTTTCTCCAATCTCTGCAATAAATTGTCGGAATTGTCGGTGATTCAACCCAAAAGATCTGATGAAATTAACAGTTGATATGACTGATTTCAGAACGTCAGACATATCCAAACATTTTCCGCACAAAGACTGTTGATGAATGATACAATGTAAGACTAATGGTTTTGAGCCGCCGTCATTTTCTACAGCCTTTGACACAAGAGCAACCACTCCTTTACCTTTCCCACTCATGTTTTTGCCTTCATCAGTTGTAATACATTTCAAGTTTTTCCATCGAAGGTTCTTTTTATTAATGGCCATTTCAACTCCTTTAAAAATATCGGTACCAGTAGTTGTGCCATGAATACTATACATATCAAGAAGTTCTTCGTGCACTTCATAGCTTTTATCTACTCCTATAATATAAATCAACACCTGAGCAGTATCTGACACATCCGTTGACTCATCCAAGGCCAAAGAAAACCACTCAACATGTCCATTTTTGTCGAACAGTTGAGAGGATATATTTTCAGCAATGTTTTCTACCCTTCGAGCCACAGTGTTTGCTGACATACTGACAGTTTTTAATAAATTTACCTTTTCAGGGCACATTTCTTCGACTACTGCAATTATGCATTCCTTGATCATTTCTACATCGGTGAATGGTTTTCCACGTTTTGCAATTTCAAGAGCCACACGAAAGCTGGCAAGAATTGCCGCCTCTTGTTCAGTTTTGACTTTTGTAAATAAAGATTGCTGCGATTTCAATCCGCACTTCAAAGCTTCGAATTTTTCTGTCCGCACAATTCCTGTATATTTTGAGTAATTTTGAGAATGTTTTGTTTCATAATGACGTTTCATGTTATATTCTTTAAGAACGGCTATGCTTTCATTGCAAATCAAACACAGCGCCTTCTTACTGGACTCAATTACGAAATACTGAATGTTCCACTGATCTTTGAATTTTCTGCATTCACTATCAATTTTTCGCTTCTTTTCCATTCTACTAAATCACACACAAAAGCAACAATTCAAATCAAATCAAAATACTGTTACATGCACAAACTTGTTTTAAGGAGGTACGCCCTATTTTATTTCACAACAGTTTCCTCCCAGTTATCAGGTGCGTAACACTTAAGTGATTTGCGGCTATTATTTTTCAGACTTCTTATTATTTCGGATAGTTAAGTGTGTTTGTGACAATTTCTAACGATGGCGTTGAAAAATAGTAGAAAGAATAATTATGTTATTAGTGGACAATCTCGGGAGAGATTGGAGATTTCCACTGGTGGAAATATTTTGTTTGTTTATGTCTACCTTGTATTAAATTAAAATATATCAAAAATAGGTGAATATTTGACATACTTAATAATGTTGACAGCTTACCACACTTACAAAAAATTAAATTATTCGTTATTTTACAAAAAATGATCCACACTTCAGCAAAATTCTATTACACACAAAATACAGAAATATATAAAATATATAAATAATAATAAAATATAAAAAAAAATATATAAAATACAGTGTTGCCATCTTGGCCTTCGGAACTTACTGGAGTAATTAGTATGGCCCTAAGGCTGGAAAGTTTGGAGACCCCTGCCTTAGACCAATGAGAATTGGTCACATTGGACACATTCTTCTACGTTAGAGTTTAGTGTAAATCTTTCCACTAAAATTGAGTACTACTGAGTTGACGTCATTGTTGATGCGTGTTACTAAGTATTGCATAAAGTATCGTATATAAAGTTATCGGGAGTATAGTTTATTATCCTATAATTATTTATTTTAGGTCTAACGTACCATACAATTATAGGAAAAAACTTATTAGCGATGAGTTAGAGGAGATAGCCAAAAAAATAATGGAAGAATCTGATGATGAAGATATGGGTGGTATTGATCCCGATGCGTTCGATGAATATATTGATTACAGTGACCTTGATTCCACTTCAGATCAGTAAGGTGATAAAAAAGTATTTCAAGGTGTATGTGATCATCAAATGAACGCAGAAGAAGACAAAGTACCTACGTTTAGAAGTCGCGACGAAAATATGATGTGGAATAAATATTCTATTTTAAGTAAATTTGCCAAAACTCCCTTAGTAAATTTTTCCGCGACCTCTAGTCGATGCCGGAAGTGCTAAAGACGAGCTAAGTGCATTTTTTAATTTTTTACCAAAGAAATTATAAAAACCAAACATTTTTTGTGTTGATGAAATAATATGATCTACTTACTTTCTTACTTGATATCCCGCTCGGATATACGATACCAACGTTATCAATACGGGAAGAAATACCATTATTACGCTAATTGTAGCCTGATAGGGAATTAGTCCAGGATATTTCCTTCTACAGTAATCGAAGGACACATCTTTGACAAACTGTATTCCAGAAATAGCTGCACATAATGTCCAGAAGAAGACTAGGATGGCTGTAATCTTTCCTCTGGTTAACTTTTCGTATGAGCTGTTTGAGAAACATAGCCGATAGTAGTTTTCAGTTGCAATTGCAGCTAGTGATAGGACGGTGACCAAGAAGCATAAAGTAGCTAGGAACCATTGAAATCGGCACACCGACAAATTGTCTGGAAGTCCAGCTAAAATTACCACTGCAGATGCTGGCACCACCAGTCCAGATACAAGTAGATCGGCTAAGGCTACGTTGACAATAAAGGTGTTACCTAAAAAAAAGTATTGAACATAGTACGTGATAGAAAAAGATAATAATTATTCTAGATGGAAATATGACAAATTACCGATATGCTAGTATTCGTAGCAATAGTTTTGTTAGGAATAAAATAACATTTACTATATGATTACTAATTTTTACATAGACATCAAAATACTGCTACAGAGAATGCCGAAATCACACAGTGTGTTAAAGAGACTGTGTATTAAAAAAGCACTTTATAAAAGCACAAAAAGTGCAAAACTGCTGCCTATTCTAAAGTATTCAGTGGCAATTACAAAGCAATATTTTCAACTGCATCTGTGACTCCTGTTCTTCTTGTTATTTCTAGGTTTGGTACTTTATCTTTGATGGTAATACCTAATATTGATCTTTTCATAGCGCGTTGTGTAATTCTTATTTCATCTATTGTTCTTTTTGTCTGAGTCAGTGTTTCTGCACCATATGTAAGAACCAGTAAATTACACCGGTTAAAAACCTTTCTTTTTAAACAAACTGGGATACTAGACTTGAAAATGTTATTCAATCTACCAACGGCAGAGGTCATTTTGGTGTTTTTAGGAATTAATAAATAAAAAAGGCAATATTTAAAATTAACTTTTTTTATGTTTTAGTATTAAAGAGAACACCCCATAGAATATTATTGTTACCATCGTGTTTATTCCTGTCAATTCCTGTTGCTATGGCAACGGCTGAAACCTTCGGAAATATTCACTAACAGTTTGGCATTAGTTGTGTCATAACGTTTTTGACATTTTAAAGATTTTTAGTAGTTAAATAAAATTTGTGTTTTTGGAAATTGGATTTTTTTCTTAAGATCTAAGGTAAGGACTTTAATATAATAAACAAAATAATTATAAATATGTTCGCATGTTTAGGTAAATAAATATTAATAGTAAACGCTTCATTTTTTTCTTTTAAAAACATTATTTTAACCCATTAACTGCCAATTTTTCTTTTCTTGCTAATATCGATTTTTTGAATACTGATGTATAATTATTTGACAAAAATAGACTCCATTGGTATGTATTTATAAAATCTGTCATTTTTTGACGTTTTTTATCGTGGATCCCCAATTGGGGATCATGGCATATACTATGCTTAATAATAACATAAGTACAAGGTTAGTGCAAGGTATATTTTTATTACAAAATATTGACAAAAAGCAATTAGTTTGAATGCCAAGCAACTACACATTCTACATGTAAACCAACATTACATTTAGAACACTGTTTTCTTACATTCGATTTGCAGACCGCACATTTCCTTTGCTTGCCTTCGGGAGTCCTTTCAAGATAATGTCCAACTGGATCTCGTCTCACTGGTTCAGGCACACGTTTTTGAGATTTCATTTTTAAAGATGGTCTTCCAAGCTTTTTTGGGTCTGAAAGTGAATTCACCCTTAAAAGAGCTTTGGCTACAGCTCTCCTGAAATCAAGTAATGGAACACTACCATTTGCAATAGAGTAGACTGCGTGAGCATTTACTAGAGGCATATCAATAACGTTTGTAAATAAGGGGAAATACCATCGCTTTGCTCTAATTTTAATTCTATATTTTTGGATATTCCAATCTAATTTGTCTACTCCCCCCATATATTTATTGTACTTAGCTATAACATTGGGCTGAGGCAAAAGTATTTCTTTTTTTTCCGTTCGCGACCATCTAGCGACTTTGGCTATTGGCAGGACCTCTTCATGATTTGACAGGAGTTTGACACAGCTATTGTCTTTCCACACTACCGCAAATATATTGTTTGTTTGGTCAAAACGGTAATCAAAAAATCCCCGCTTCTCTTTTTTTACCTCATTGTCAGATGTCAAAGGACAACGGCCCATTCGGTTACTGCGCACTGTTCCAGAAGCGCAGACCTTCTTATCAGATAGCTCTCTCATAAGTTCATAGCTGGTAAAAAAGTTATCAAAGTAGAAACAATGCTCAGAGGGATTTTCGATAACCTCCATTTTTTTCAAGATTACAGAAGATCCTAGACTAACACTGGCAGCAGTATCGGCTTTTTTACCTTCGTATACCTCGGTATCGAAACAGAAACCTGTCTCTGAGCAGCACATCGCCCATTGTTTGAAACCAAATCGAATGGGCTTTCCCCTGATAAATTGTTTCAGGTAATGATGACCAAAATACCGCACCATTTGCTCATCAATACTCAGGTTGCTACTGAAAACTCCAAATCTCATGCATAATTTATTGAACCTGTCTATGATGGGTCTTATTTTATAGAGCTTATCATGCTCTTCCGGCTTGACAGGTATAAGTGAATTGTCATTGAAATGTATGTTTCGTTTTATTTCTAGGTAGCGATTTCTAGACATACATGTTCTTACAATTTGGACATTTAAATCTTCGTCTTCTGACCAATACATTTGTTCTTGTGGGAGAGAATGATATCCAGTCAATATGAGTATGCCTAGAAACTTTCTCAGACAATTTACAGAAAAAGTGAACTCATGCCTGTTGTTCTGGGCTGCATAAATCACACTTTGCCTAACAATATAGGTCATTAGTTCTTCATCAAAGAATAACTCAAAAACTTCGGCTGGTGATTTACCGCGAATTTCATCTTTAATTTTTTGCCGACGGATATCGCATGCCGATTGAGCTTCATTTGGATCAGCTAATACACTAAAATTGGCTTTTTCTACCTTTTTCCAGGCTGGAGGTTGACTGGTAGCAATTTTAGATCTCTTGGGCGCTTGGGCAGTTGTTTTCGATCTTACCCGTTTTGAAGTAGAACAGCTGGGCTGCGGCTGATCAGATTGGGGTATCTTTTTAACATCCGTGAGGCCGTGAAGCTCAATATCTCCTGGAAGGTCTAGGGGAACGGAATCACCTAAGACATCCTCATCTAGATCCTCAGAATCTGTCACGCAGTCTACGCGGTCTGGTGGAAGTTCAACGATGTCGATATGGGTATATTCACTTTCATCAATGTAGACATGATTTTCTGGATCATCTATGTAAGCCTCAAGCTCTTTCAAGGAGCGGAAAGGTTTGGAACTCATAATCTAAAAAAAAAGAAAAAAATATTACATGTGCCATGGTCCCCATTTGGGTATCGGAACACAAAAGGACCCTACAGCCACATTTTTATTATTTTTTGTGTGGCTGTATCTTTTTTGTATGCTTAAGACTCTAGTCTATCCACACTTTATAAACAAAAAACTCTTGTCAAAACTTATCTATCAAAAAATAATAATGAAAATATAGGTATGTAAAAAGGTCAACTTACCAGCCACAAATTTTCACAAAAAGCTAAATATTTCAATATTTACGCCACCAAAATATCGTAAACCAACAAAACCACACACGTGAATGTTCAAGGAACAAAACATAACCTAAACTAACAGAGTTTCATAATATGCGTAGTTGCCAAACGGTACAAAAAGCGAAATCCCCAAATGGGGATCATGGCAGCTAATGGGTTAACTTTAAAAGGCTGCAGAATTTGAGATTAGCACAGATTTATTTTTGAACTATTTTTTATGTTAAAGGGCTTTGATATCTTTATTTTAAATATATACTTATGTGCCAAGAAGTGCCAACTGCTTAAAACAAATATTTTTTTAGGAAATATGTCAATATTAAAAAGGGATATGTTTACCGTCTGGTGCGAGCAGACTTTTCTAGCAGATAAAAATTCCTCGGTTTTTGAATTAGTTCGTAGAAAGCTAAACCTAAATAATGATGGACACGATGATAAATATGAAGAAGTGGTAAAAAAAGTTAAAAATTTTAACAGCACTGTTGCTAGAATGTGGCAAAATTGTAAAAGGTCTCGGACCGTTTTTGAGCAAAGGCATAGTGTTTGGTTAAATCAATTTATTGTTTTTTTGGAAAACTTAAATGTACCTGGCCCTAGCAGAGTAGGTAGACCGGACAAATTATTCAAAGACTTAAGCGATCAACGCAAAAGGCAAAAACTAATGCCTCTTTTGGACAACTATTCTACGGAACAGCTTACATTTGCTGCAAGGAAAAGTCTAGAGTCATCAGGTCAGCGCAATGCTTCAAACATAATTAAAGAAATTACAGAAAATTCACCAGAAAGAGCAACAAAAATTAAAAAAACAATTCATAAAAATGAATCTCTGCCTGAAAAATACTCCCCGGATGAAGCACTTGCTCTCTTTCTGGACTGCTCACTAACAAAAAGATCGTATATTTTGTTGCAACAGGGGGCAAAAGGACATCATGCCAACATTTATCCTAATTATAACATTCTTTTGGACGCAAAGAAAATGTGTTACCCAAACAAGGATACTGTTTTTATAACCGATATATCCGCTGAGGTTAAACTCCAGGCTCTTGTGGATCACACTGTGAGCAGAATTGTGAAATCTCAACAAGAGCTTTACAATAACCTACCTCCTAATATTTCGAAAAATACAATTAATATTACTTATAAATGGGGATGCGATGGCAGTGCAAGTCACTCACAATATAAGCAAAAATTTAGCAGTGAAGTTAGTGATTTAAGCTCAGATCTAAACTTGTTTTCAATATGCCTAGTCCCCCTACAGATGACATCAAGCAATGGCACCATTATCTGGCAGAATCCACGTCCGGCATCTACCAGGTTCTGCAGACCAATAAAACTTATTTTTAAAAAAGAGACGCCCGAATTGTGTAGAAATGAAATCCAAAATATCGAAAAACAAATCTCAGAAATAAAACCTTCAGTTATCAATAATTATTCTCAGTTAACTATTAATCATACATTTAAAATGACGATGATTGGTGGAAAAATGTTTGCAGTAATAAGCAATTCTTCCTCACAAACATGTGGTATTTGTAAAGCAAGTCCGAAAATTATGAACGATTTAGAAAAAGTACATAGATTGCCAGTTAATGAAGACTTGTATGATTATGGGATTTCCACTCTACATGCATGGATAAGATGTCTGGAATGCTGTCTACATATTTCATATAGATTGGAATTAAAGAAATGGCAAGTGCGAGATGACAATGAGAAAAAAAATATGAAAGAAAGGAAGAATAACATAATTAAAAGACTAAAAGAAGAGTTGAGTATACTCGTTGACATTCCTAAACAAGGATATGGCACAACTAACGACGGCAATACCGCCCGGAGGTTTTTCCAAAATTATTGCCAAGCTGCTTTGATAACAGGTATTTCTTTTCGCAACTGTATAAAAATTAGATGTACATACTAACCAAATTTTTTTGTAGGACTCGACGAGCAGTTTCTAAAGCGATTACTTACCATTTTAAGTACAATGTCTTCTGGATATGAGATTAACCCAGAAATGTTCGCCGAATACTGCAAAAGAACTGCGACCCTTTATATAGATTTATACCCATGGTACTATATGCCTGCTAGTCTACATAGGATACTAATTCATGGACCTGAAATCATCAAGGTAGTGCCTCTTCCTGTAGGAATGTTTTTCGAAGAAGCACTTGAATCGCGAAACAAGGATTTCCGTAAATTTCGTGAAGCTTATTCAAGAAAATTTTCAAGAGAAGATACGATGAATGACGTCTTTTATAGGCTTTTGTTATCTTCCGATCCGCTAATATCCTCATTATCTAAGTGTATAGGTAAAAGATCTAACAAACACTCTTTAGATAACCAGGTCTTACAATTACTTCAGGAGCCAAATCTATCCCATAATGATGTTATTGACGACTTTGATTCTAGTGATTCTGATTAAGTTATTTTGTGTTAATAAGTAAAATTAAATTATTCTTATTATAATATAGAATATTATATAGTTCTATTTACAATACATCTACTGATTAATAAATACTACTATAAATAAACTATCTAGCGTTAACAGCTTCAGAAAAAAGAATTTTATTTAAATATCCTTTTATGTTTTATAATAAAAATTTTGATTCCATTTGGATGACTTATAACTCAATTTATGAACACCCCGTATAAAAATAAATAACTGAAAATTAAAAAAAAAACTAAAGGTAAAACGATTCCTATAGCATGTACCCTTCTAACATATTAAAAAAATATATTTCTATGACAATATTTATTATCGCCTATTTTTCGATAAATGACCTCTGTGCGGCAGCCCATGTGAGACCTATCCTTCTTTGTATTTTAGTTGTCTGATTATCTCGGCCTAAGCGAATCTGATTCCCTAGATATTTGTAAGCTATTACTTGGTCAATGCTAGGGCTCTTAATTAGAATTTTACCGCTGTTGGTATCATCATGAAGGCGGACATAAGCTGTACCAGTTTCGTAAATTCTTTTAATCAAGCCGATATATCGGTAGTCAATGCGGCAGTCAGCCAATGCTCGAAGCATTTTATGACGATCGGTAGTAAATTAATTACTATCTATCTATCTAATTAGCCTTCTTCGGTCCATCTTTGGACATAGGCCTCCCCAATTCTTTTCCATTCTTCTCTGTCTGTCGCTATCTGTCTGTCTTCTTTTTGTCTTATATTTTGTTCGGCAAATCTCCATTTCAATTTTGCAACTTCTTGTCTAACATCCCTCACTTTTGTTTTCTCTTTTATCCACTCGGTTCTCTTCTTATCCATTAGTCTTATGTGCAACATTTGTCTTTCCATTGCTCTTTGGGATTTTATGATTTTGTCCATGTTTGCTTTTGTAGATGTCCACGTTTGGGAACCATAAGTAAGAACAGGGAGTACGCATTGATTATATACTTTGGTCTTAAGATGCTGTGGATATCTTTTGTTTTTAAGAATGTAGCTTAGTTTTCCAAATGCCGCCCATGCCAGTCTAACTCGTCTCTTGATCTCTGCTGTTTGGTACTCTTTGTTAATTTTTTAATTTGACCAAGATATATATATATATATATATATATATATATATATATATATATATATATATATATATATATATAATCCTTAACTTGTTCTATTTCACCTTGTCCGATTCTCATTGTGATGTCTTCATCTGTATTTGTTATAGTTATGGCCTTGCTGTAATTCATATTAAGGCCTATCTTTCCAGCTTCTACGTCCAGTTCTTTCATCATTTCAAATAATTCTTCTTTTTTATCGGTTATCAATACGATGTCATCAGCGTACCTTAGATGGTTCAAGCGTTGTCCACAAATTTTTATACCTTTTTTTTCCATTCTAATCTTTTAAAAGTATCTTCAAGAGCCTGATTGAAAAATTTCGGTGATATTGTATGACCCTGTCTCACGCCTTTACTTATTTGTTAATTATTGTTTTGGCTTCCTTATATATATTGGTTATTAGTTCCGTATATCTGTGGTCAATTCGGCTGTTAATCAAAGAACTTTTCACTGCCCAATGTTCGACACTGTCGAAAGCCTTTTCGAAATCTATGAACGCCATATATAGAGGAATGTGGTATTCATTTGCTCGTTCTATAAGTATTTTCATACTAAGTCAATGGTCACTTGTGCTAAATCCCTTTCTAAAACCAGCTTGTTCTTTCGACTGGTATCCATCGAATTTTGTCGTCAATCTATTGGTTAACATTTTTGTTATGAGTTTATACATTACATTGAGGAGTGTTATAGGACGGTAGTTTTTTATATCTGCTTTATTCCCTTTCTTGTGTAGGATAATGGTTACTGATTCCTTCCAGTTGTTTGGGATTCTTTTTTCTTTTAATATCTTGCTAAAAAGGGAATGTAGAGTATTAATTACCACTTTTCCACCATATTTCAGCATCTCTGCAGTTATTCCATCTTTTCCAGGCGATTTGTTGTTTTTCATTTCTTTCAATGCCTTCTTTATTTCTGATTTGCTTATTTCGGGCTGCAGCTCTGAGTTTACATTTTTTATTTTGACTTTAAGATTAAATTAATTACTATTTAACTGGAAATTAGCCACAATTAAAGGTTAAAATACGTTGGTTGACGTGTTAATTTTCACCTCGGAAATCGTTCTCAAAATACAAACAGTAAATTAAACAAATTTTGTTTTTTTGTTACTTAGTGAAAAATTCTTCTAATAATTTAATTTTATCTAACTCATTTATATTAACAATTCAGACCTACATTATGCATTTTAAAGTAGACGAGTTTAAAATGATATTGCCAATATTATTGAGTTGCGCTCTGGGACGACTTTACTTATAAGATAGTTCATTCGATTACATGAAATCAACTTTAACTTGAGAATATCCGTCAGGATCTGGTTACCCTTATTGAAAGAGGAAGGTATAAATAAGAAAATACCAGTATTAGTAAGTCAGTAGCATATAGAGGATACATAATTTATGTTTTTTAAATAACAAACATATAAAATCAGAATTTGGTGTTTATTGAAGGCAAACTAAATGCACGACCAAATACTTACCATGTCGGGATAGTATTATGAGGTTTTTTCCTGGTTTTTTCCTCATAATTTACTATGGAATCACTAACAGGAGAATTTTACTGTCATCATGGCATGTGTTTGTCTTTTTAAAGACGAATTACATGCTATGATTTTTTTTCTGACAGATATTCTCAAGTTAAAGTTGATTTCATGTAATCGAATGAACTATCTTATAAGTAAAGTCGTCCCAGAGCGCAACTCAATAATATTGGCAATATCATTTTAAAGTCGTCTACTTTAAAATGCATAATGTAGGTCTGAATTGTTAATATAAATGAGTTAGATAAAATTAAATTATTAGAAGAATTTTTCACTAAGTAACAAAAAAACAAAATTTGTTTAATTTACTGTTTGTATTTTGAGAACAATTTCCGAAGTGGAAATTGAAACGTCAATAAACGTATTTCAACCTCTAATTGTGGCTTATTCCCAGTTAAATTGTAATTTATTTAAAACGCCACAAGAAAATAGCTTTAGAACAATATGAGCGATAGTATCTAACGCCTTTTCGTAATCTACGAATATAAGAAAGATAGGCTTGATATACTCTGTACACTTTTCTATTAGCGTTTTTATAACTTGTAGATGATCATTTGTTCCATATCTGGAGCGGAACCCAGCCTGTTCACAAGGTAAGTAACTATCCAGTTTGTTCACAAGCCCTTTTGTTATTATCTTCATGAATAGTTTGTATGTATGGGAAAGCAAACTAGCAAACTAATAGGTATGTAGATTTTTTAGGTCTAAAATGTCACCTTTTTTGTACATTATAGTTATTATTGCATTATACCTTATATATTATACATTATACAATAAACCTAAAAACATATTTCGAAACAAAAACCTGTGATTTTTGAAATTGCAATAAATTAAGAAAGTCATTTTATCATGACAAAGATAAATCAGCATTCAAACTTAAACTTGAATCATGAATGTGTTGCTTGTGTGAGTCCATTTAAAATAGGTAAAAAAAAAGAAATAAATAAGACTTATCACAATCAGCTTAATTTAACTACCTAGATGATCGGTTTCCCTTTCGACAATTTGTAAAGAATCTTCAGGTCAGTCCATACAAAGTTAATTAAATGCTGAAATAATAAAACCCATATTAGGGTGCTGTCTTATAAAGATAAAATAATATAAATTACATTAATTATGCCAATATTAGATGTATGTAGTTCTAAATATAAATAAACTGTTTAAGCAGACAAAGTAAGACCCACAAATTGGTAGATTGGCAACTTGTAGAAAGCGAAACCGGTCTTCTATATAGTTAAATTAAACTGATTTTGAGTAAGTCTTATTTATTTTTTTAGCAATTTTAAACTTAAATATTTTAAGGAGAAAGTATGCTCTCTTTGTAATATCGCGGCGTGTAAATGTGTAATTGTTTCCAATGATTGTTCATGTAAGAAATCTCCAAATATATGTTGTGTATGCGATGTAAGTGTGAACTGAATTTGTAACAAAAAATCCACCTTTGGAATTAGGGTTTATGTGCTTGCAAAGAAAATACGGCATTGAAAAAATAGGGTCTCTCGATATTAAGGAAACCAAACGAATATATATATATATATATATATATATATAATATATATATATATATATATATATATATATATATATATATAATGGCTATACACCCCAACGTGGGGTTAAACCGCAAATGCTTTCTAGATCCTATTTCTTAAGTGGATCAGTCTTTTTTTTTTATCTTATCTTCTTGACAATATCTCTCCATTTTTTCCTGTCTCTAGTTCTTCCTCTCCATTCACTGACTCCTGCCCTTTGGAGGTCTTCTTCAACTTCTTGCAGCCACTTTGATCTCGGTCTTCCCCTTCTCTTTCTTCCTCCTGGATTCCATTCTATCATTGAATATGTCACTGCCTCATCGCCTGCTCGCCAGATGTGACCTAACCATCTAACTCTGCATTGCTTTATTTTAGTTACAATGTCTTCCTTAAGTTCTTCCTTAATTTCTGCATTTGTTCTGCTTCTATATTCATTTTGCTCTGTTCTGATTGGTCCTAGTATGGTTCTCATAATCTTTCTCTCTGCAATTCTTAAGTCTTCTTCATCTTTTTTAACCATCGTCATTGTTTCCCCTGCATATAATAATATTGGTCTAATTATGGTGTTATAAATGCTCATCTTGCTTTTTTTAGTCAGTGTTTTGCTTTTAAGTAATCTTTTGTTTGCAAAATAAGCTTTATTCGCTGCTAATATTTTTTCTTTTATTTCGGATTTCCTTTCTCCGGATTTACTTATTGTAACTCCTAGGTATTTGAAGTATTCTACTTCTTCAAACTCAGAACTTCCTATTTTGATTTTTTCCTTCATTGGTTTTTTCCCTAATCTTAATATTTTTGTCTTTTCTTGATTTAATCTTAGCCCCATTACCTCTCCTTTCTCTCTTATTTCTTCAAGCATTTCTTTCATTATTTTTCTGTTCTTTGCAATAATAGCAATATCATCTGCATATGCAATTATTTGACCACCTCTTGTTCTGAGATTTCCTTTATTTATATTTCGCAGTACATATTCTAATGCTAGATTAAATAGCGTCGTTGATAAGGCATCTCATTGTTTCATCCCTTTATTTATACTGAATTCCTCTGTCTCTCCTCTTTGTGTCTTTATGCTTATTTTTGTAGTTCTCATTGTCATTTCTATTAATTTTCTGAGTTTATGTGGAATTTTTAATTTTTTAAGTGCTGTCATTAATACGTTCCTTTTAATTGAATCAAATGCCTGTTTGAAGTCTATGAATAACATTTCCAATTCTAATTTATACTCGTTTGCTTTTTCCATTATTTGTTTTATTGTGTGTATTGCATCTATTGTAGATCTTCCTTCTGTGAATCCACATTGGTACTGTCCTACTGTCTTCTTTGTGATCTTTGATAACCTCTTTTTTATTATTGATGTCAATATTTTATATGTTGTATTTAGTAATGTTATTCCTCTATAATTTTCACAGATTTGTTGGTCTCCCTTTTTATGTACTGTTATGATCTGTCCTACCTCCCAGTCACCTGGCATTTTCTCTTCTTTCCATATATTTTTCAATAGTGCAAGTATTTTTCCTCTTAGTTCCCTTCCCCCGTATTTTATTAGTTCCATATTAATTCCATCTTTACCTGGGGCTTTTCCATTTTTGCTTCTCTGTATTACTTCATCCAATTCCTCTAATGTTGGTTCTTTTGAAATTTCGATGTCTACCTCATTTGCTTCTTCTTCGTGTACTGTTTCCTCCTCGTCATGCATTTCTTCTTCTGTTGTTTCCTCCGTCAAGAGCTCTCTGTAGTAATCTCTCCATACTTGCTTGTATTCTTGGTCCTCTATTATCACTATTCCCTCTCTATTTTTTATTCCGTTTGTTTTGCCCTTGTATTTTTTGTTTTGTTCTTTAATCTTTTTGTAAAAACTTTTCGTATTTCTGTTTGTTCTTTCCTGCTCTATTTCCTGCATTTTTTTGTCTACCCATCTTCTTTTATTTTGCCTTATCACTTTCTTAGCATACCTTCTTAATTTTTCATATTCTTCTCTGTCTTCCTCTTTATCTGTTCTTAGCCATTTATTTCTGGCTTGCACTTTTTTTTCTGTTATTTCTCTACATTCTTGGTTATACCATTCGTTTCTTGTTTTAGCCTGACTTTTACCTATCTGCATATTTGCACCTTCTTCTATTGATTTTTTGATCGTCTCCCATTCTGTGCTTATATCTTCTACTTTATATTTCTCTTTTATTTGAACTGTTACTGCCTCTTCATATTTTTTTCTTACTTCTTCATTACTCAATTTATTGACATTCCACTTTTTATGTTGGTTTTTTTGTTTTGTTTCAAATTTAACTTTTTGTCTTAAAATGGCTGTGACCATGTAGTGGTCTGAATCTGCACACGCACCTCTGAACGTTCTTACATCTTTTATTGACGATTGTTTTCGTTTATTAATCATTATGTGATCAATTTGACTATATGTTTTCTGATCCGGTGACCTCCATGTTACCTTATGTATTTTAGGGTGTTCAAATTTTGTCGAGCTTATTAACAAATTTGTTTTTGTTGCTAGGTTACATAGTCTTTGCCCATTGTCATTCGTGTTTTCGTGTATTGTATGCTTTCCTGCAATTTGCTGTAAAAAGTCCTCTTTTCCAATTTGGGCGTTGAGGTCTCCCAGTACAAATATGACATCTTCTTTGGGTATTTTTTCTATCTCCTCTTCGACTTTATCATAAAAGATTTCTTTTTCGTCTGCATTGCTTGTTTCTGTGGGGGCGTATAAATTCAAGACTGATATATTAAATGGTTTGCTGTTGACTCTAACATAGGCCATCCTTTCGCATATTGGCTTAAAACTTATAATTTTCTCTCTTAGGTGACTAAGTATCATGAATCCCACGCCTTTTTGCCCTTGCTTCTTTCCTCCTGAATATAACATTGTAAAGTCTTGTTTGTCAATCTGTCCCTGTCCCTCCCAGCGTAATTGTTGCAGTGCTGCAATATCTATTTTATACTTTTTGAGTTCCTTTCCTATTTCTAGCATTTTTCCTGGAGCTAGCATAGTTCTTATGTTCCATGTGCTTATTTTCAACTCTTTATTTTTTTTGTTCTGTTGTCTTCGTCCTTTATATTTGTTTTCTTGTCCATTTTTCTTTATTTCACTTTTGTTGTGCCCGGGTTTATCTGCAGTTATTTCCTGTTTCTTTGCCTCGTCCGTCAATGAATAATGTATCCTCTCATCCCTTGCTAGTTTTTTGAACCACCTCCATGATGGTCCTCCAGCTGGTTGGTGTTTCTATTCCATCTCCTTTCTAGACCATCTATTATAAGTTTGTTGGCTTTAATTTGGACACGTTTACCTTTGTTTATTTCATCTTTTGCTATTCTTCGTATTTCCCTCTGTATTTGTAATTCCTCTGCCGTTAGATCATTGTTTATATATATTTTTTCTTTTTTCACTTCTTTAAGTTTACTTTTGTTTTCCATAATTTTTGTTTTTTCTTCTTTGTTTGGCAATCTGACTAAACATGTTTTATCTCCTAGTTTCACTGCTTCATCTATATTTACAGTAATATTTAGCTCTTTTGTCATAAAATTTTCTATCACTTCTTTTAATACTCTTCTATCTCCAGTTTCTATTGTCATTCCCTGTATTATCACATTATTTTCTTTTCTTATTCTATCCAGCCTTTCAAGGCGTCCTTTTGTCTCATTCAGATCCTTTTTGATTTGTTCATTTTCTTTCCAGATTTTACTATTCTCTTGTTTTAGTTCTGCTAGTTCAGTTTTGAGTTCCCTCATTTCTTCTCTGTATTGTTTTTGTTCCGTTTTTACCTCTTTTATATCAGTTTTTAATTCTTGTAACTCTATTGTTAAATTTTTTATCATATTTAGTGTTTGATCTATTTTGTTTTCATCTTTGTGACTTTTAATTGGGCTTCTTTGTACTTTTTTACTGGGACCAAATAATAGTTCCTCTTCTTCTCTATTTCTTTTCCGATTGTCATCGGATGTATTATCATCTGAATCCATATTTCTGTTGCTACTACTCGCGATAGAGCTAACCTCCCCACTCAACGCGTCGAAGGAAGATAGTTCTCTCAAGTAGTAGCTTATAGTAATTTATTTTCTCGTTTTCTTCCTGGATAAATTAATTTTCAATTAAAATAATTGTCAGATACTTTGGAACGGTTTGATGTGGCAACGCCCACCTCTAGCTTTTAAAACTGATATATAGTGTTAATTACCTGGGCCGGTTTTGTTTTTAGTTTTTTGTGTTGAGAGTAAATAAAATTTCCTTCGCCTTCCTAAATTTATCGAGGTTATGCACTTACCTCTCTTCCAATGTCTTTGCTATAATTACCCTTAACACTTTTATTCTTGTATTACACACTGCACGCAAAATCAGCAAAATTATCGACTCACAATAACCAAAAATTGAAATTATTATGGAGCAGAATTTACACACATCTATTCCTTACACTCAACCAAACGAATAACTGATGAAAATATTACGAAATAAGTATAAAAGGAAACGATCTATGTCTTCCGAAACATGCAAAAATGTTGAAGTACAGATGAATGATTTAGATTTAGACGTTTCCCATATCAGTGACGAAGACTTTTTACCAGAGCCTTCAACTTATTCAGACAAGCCGCAGTGGCAGATGAGGATTTCATTGAACACTACACTGAACCAGTGACCGATGTGTCTGTTGGAATCTCACAGTCAATAGGATTAAAATTACCAACTGGTACTTCATAATCAGGTTGGGCCTTTCCAATCGGTCCGGAATATCCTATTGTCCGACGACATTGTTTAAAAGACTTTATAGTATGTGATACTGACCCAACGCCACATTCAAGATGGCTTACTACGGCAATCCAAGTTTTCCGTTTATACATCAGTGTGTAAAATCCTTCAAAAAACCTGGGAGAGATTATTACATTCATTCTCAAATGTTATATGCCTATGTGGTTTGCCATAAAAATAAACCAAAAATTCACAGATGGGCCTAGACATGTTCAAAAACCATTGAATCTACAAGGTACTTACTAGAAGAGCTTCTTCAAGTTGTTGATCCTGTTTTACAATGGAATGCTTACTTTTCTCATCCCGAAAATTTACTTTTGGCTATGGTAACTGATGAAAGAAACCATATCCGAGAGCTGGGCTTTAGGCGTATTATGAAGGCAAAGCAAGCAATATCTGAAAGTAACTCTATCAGAATCTTTAAACCACCAACTCTAAACTTTGAAGCTAAAGAGTATTACGAAATTATCGATTGGAACACCAGTACACTGACTTCTCCTCCACTGTTAAGAACATTGACTAATGAAGAAATAAAACAGTATGTAAGCAATGATTTCAAGCCTGTTATAAATATAGATGCTTTCCCGTGCCTTACACAGGCAGCTGAAAGATGCGTTAAGCTAGTGACCAAATCTTCAAGTAAAGTGTGTAGAACTATTTTAGAGACGGCTATATTAGAACCACATTACTGTTTTGCTCAGCGAGATTATAATTATAATTTATTATTATTTAAAAAAATAATAAGTTTGTATATTCCTAATATACAAACTTACTTTGGCGACTGGTCAAAAACTTACATCGATCAAAGAGGTAGAACCTTTAACAAACGGATGGTAGAACACAAAAGGGTTTTCAATAATAGAAAAACACATTTTACTTACGCACTTCAGATCATTTCTTGATCATAATCATTCTTTTAATAACCAATTTCAATACTTCACATTCAAAATAAAGGCCTTAAGCTATCATTACTAGAATCTATTGATATTACCAAATTAAAAATACAGATATAATTTCGAATGACCAACTTGAGACAAAGTTCTTTTCTCCTTAACTTATTTAGTTAAAGACTAAAGTGTTGAACACATAACAAAAATAGCTTACTTAAGAAAGGCACTTTGTCGAAACAGCTGTATTAAAAGTTAATTATAATAAAAATTTATATAAGTGTTAAAAGCAAAGGTTTTCAGTGTTTTGTTACTTAATATTTTATTCTGCTGCGCTGAGGTACACCTATACTCTGAACTTCAAATATCTCAATGAATAAAAATGCACAGCGCCTTTCCAATCTAACGCTTAAATTGCTGCCACGAAGCATGAAACTTTCGAGGCGCACATGACCACATCTAACACTACTGCAGTTTTGTGTAACTTTCAAAACAGGTGCGTACTCCAGATAGCTTTCCCGGGTAAATAATAATCCTTCTATCGGCATGTAAATAAGATTTATTTAATTATTTCATTGATATATTTATTTAATTAAAATGATTTAGCAGTAAAAAATTGCACACATATAATATTGGCATTCTTCTTAGGATGCCTATCCGTTCCGAACGTTGGCGATCATTCTGGCTATAATGATTTTGTTGGTTGCTATACGAAATAGCTGTGTTGAGGTCTTTCTAAACCATGCTCTCAGGTTAACAAGCCAGGATATTCTTCTTCGTCCTGGGGCTCTTTTTCCTTCAATTTTACGCTGCAAAATGCATTGGAGTAGCTCGTATCTGCCTTGATTTCTCATTATATGTCCCAAGTACTCCAGCTTACGGCTCTTTACAATGTTGACCAATGGTCAACAATCAATTATTGGCATAATTATATGCCAATATATTGCATAATTATATATATATATATATATATATATATATATATATTATATATATATATATATATATATATATATAACAAATTCATTCTCACTTTGATTGAATATACTTATAAAAATTTACTTTAAAGCTGCCGGTTTCCGTCCGACACTGGTAGAAACGGTCCACCCATCTGCGCGAACCACTACGTCACATTCCCAAACTTAAGTTTGTCGGACTCTAAGTCTTATTCTTATTTCTCTTTACCTAAATTAAAATGGACTCACATATGCAACATATTCAAGATTTTAATTAAACAAGTTGTTAAAATGCATTGTGTAAGATAAACTGGAGACCTGGTTTTTATTTCCTCAAATTTGAATTGATTTTTGCTATTACCGCGTAACTCTTTTTCAATCGTTTATCTTTAATTATTAAAATTGAAGCTTAAACATGGTTTTCAGGTTTAGCCCTAATCAAAACATTTGGAGTGAACACAAATCATTCCAATATCCCCAATTCTCACTCCGGAAATTGTTTTTCTATCTCTTTGTCAGCTTTCGTTTATTTTTGTTTCAGAAAAAGATAACAGTTATTATGTTAAATCAACTGAAATTCAGTTAAACCGTGATGTTTTAAAGCGAGTAAGATCTTAATCCTTGGGTTAAAACGGTAAGTAAGTTAATTTTAATTATATATAAGTGGTTATAGAATAATTAGGCGAAGTTGGGGACATATACTGTAGATATTACATTAGATGTTAAGATTTTCTATGGAATACGCCGATATTTTGTTATAAATTTTTTCTGAAATACTAGAAAAAAATTTTGTAAAGAGTGTTCGGATTAAGGTAAATACGAACTTGCTAAAACAAATTCCGACCGACAGCAAGCCGAAGCAAAACTACAAATGTCGGTTAAAAATATTTTCTGCCAAATCGCAAACACATGAAAAAGTTACTTGCTGACTATACAGAGTGGCCGAAATAAAACAAAACAAAGGCATTATCGGGAACTAAAACAATGTTGAATTTTTGAAAAACCCAGTGACAGGTAAATTTTCCGGTATTTTCGTTTATTTTACTTTCACCCCTAAGCCAGGGGAAGAATCACCCCAATATTTTTAATGACAATAAAAGTAGGTATAGTCGGACAATTTTCAATTAAAGGCAATCTACAAATTGAACTAAACGGTCGCGGCAACCATGTAAAATTTTAGCAGTAAATTCTTACCGGCGTCATTTTTATTGTGTATACTTCGCCCATGTAAGTGAAAAAGTAAAATAAATTTGCCCTCGTAACAATATAAATTGGTGCGATTCACGAGTGTATAATGAGACAAGTTCATTGCATAGTTTAAAACATCGGTTAAACTTATCAATATTTTGCTGGTCTATATATATTTACGTTCTTAGAAAGAATGGTAATGAGAGAAATATAATATTTTAGTTTATTACTTCCACAATGTGCATAGGCGTAGTGTGTTATATTTTTTGGGAATAATATATTTATTAAATAGACTTTATTATTAACTTTAAAATAGTTTTGAGGAAAGTAAAGTAAAAAGGCAAGTCTATTCTTTATATAGTATTAAACAATTAACGACCGCTCAATAAATAAAGAATAATTTACAAATTTACAAGCAAAAAGATTTTTTTTTCTCATTTTCAAGGAAAATAGTGCAATTTTTAATAAAGAAACATATTGTATCCCAAATGTAAATTAAATTTTAAGGTGAAACTTTTCGAAACATTCGGGGTGTAGATGTATTCTACATCTTTTACATAAATAAATAGTATTACTTTTGCACATCCTACATTTTTGCACTATCGTCTCTTTTTGTAATGTGACCAATATTGTCGAATCTGGTTTTCTCTGGTAAAGCAAATTTAGATTGGAGTCTATGTATTAAGTTTGACACTGATGTAGGTTTCTTCACTATTATAAATTATAAATATAAATATATGTCGGTCCATGCTATCTCTTATAATGTGCACTTCTTTATCCTCATCCTTTGACCAATGCATATTAACTTAAAGCAGAGTATAAACCAGATAATATACATATGCTAATAATTTTTTTTAAATCTATGTTATTTATTTTAAAATAGTGACGGTGATTCTGGGATACATAAATATTTGTTAAATATGGACTGCTTCAATTACTTATTTTTTAAAAAATAATCAACAAACTTCAATATATGACTTGCCCTCATGGTTGGCTTTTATATTGTCTAAATATCAATCAGACTGATGTTAAATTACTACTGAGCACAAATGAGTATCTGTTGTTATAACTAGAGACATATTTGGATTTACTATTTTTGCCTGTTTTTTCGTTGGACGTTTTATCTGTGGTTCAGTAAAATATCATTCTATCTATAAATATAACTCTATCATTCTTCTCAATGACCACATTTCAAATGCTTCGAGTTTGTTGATAGATGTTTTTTTCAAAGTCCACGTTTCCATGCCATAAAGCAAGATGGACCATATGTAGCACTTGACCATTCTGTAAGTATTTCGAAGTTTAGGTGTTGATTACATAGGAGCGGTCTGAATTTCACAAAAGCTTGTCTTGCCATTTGAATTCGGGTTTTTATCTCGTGTTGTGGATCCGATTGGTCATTGATTGTGGTGCCAAGGTATTTAAAAGTTTTCACGCGATTTATACGATTGTCACCTATGCATAATATCGGGTTTTCTGGAGGGTTTCTGCTAATGACCATATATTTCGTTTTCAAAATGTTGATTTTGAGGCCACATTTTTTACCTATGCTATTCACCCTATCAAGTAATAACTGCTGATCTTCCAAATTATCAGTTATAATCACTGTGTCGTCCGCATAGCGTAGGTTGCTAATTGGTATGTCGTTCACCTTAATGCCTAATTCCGTATCTTCTAATGCTTCCGCAAATATATTTTCAACATAACCTGACTTCATAACATACAAATTCTATAGGAGACAAGTATTTTCCGAATCTTTCTTTTGGACGACTTAGAGTTAATACATGCAAGACTTGTGATTATTTTTTTTAAAAGGCAAGGACAAAGGCCTTAATGTATCCAGAAAAGCACAAACTGAGCGAATTACATAATAGAAAAAGAGATTACATAATAGAAAGCTTAATGTTATTCAAGATGACATTACGATCAGTACTCTTCCAGGTACCGATACGTGTACCATTACCATCGATCTACAGAAAGTATGTTCGCTTTCCAAATTGATACATAGAAGAAATGCACGTGAAAAATACGTCAGATGGGATAATGTGTATCCGGCATGACGGGCAATCGGGTCGTGGTGAGAACCAAATGACATAATGTCTTCTACAAGGCTTTTGTAGATAAAAATAGTATCTACACAATAGGACAAACATCAATGATGTCCTAAATGAGACAGAGTGTATAACATAGATTGTTGGATACAAAACATGAGAGCTCTTACGTGTAATATAAAAATGTCTTAAACACTTACGATTCAAAAAGCTATCCAAAGGTACAAAAACGATTTATTAAAGGTAAAAAGAGATATTTTTAATAAATCGTTATTAAAAATATTATCCACATAAGTAGAATACAAGAGAGTGCCACCGGCTAAAGGTAAGTTATCCTTATTTTTATCCGTTATATCCATTTTTATAGTAATTTTTGTCCGCAATGTGTTTGAGAACCCTAGTGGCGAGAAATGGTGATGAGCATAAACCAAATCGAACTCTAGTGAGCTGAAATGCATTGAATGGAATTTCTGGTGAGTCACGCCAGAGAAAATTGAGTAGGTGTAACTCAGAACTCTCTGCGCATATCTGACTATACATAGATTCGTTATATGGTATTAAAACTTGACTGAATGTGCCAAATCTTAAAAGAATATCAATAAGAAGAGGATAGGTTAAAAACCCTTTATCCAGTTGATCATTAAGACAACTTAAAAATGTTTTATTATTTGGAATTAAATACTAACCGTAAATTTGTACTAGTTATTTTTTCTGATTGTAAAGTGAGGTAAATAATAATTTAGCCTATTTTCTGATATTAGAGGCTTTGAAGTTACTCTTTTAATCTTGTTATTAGCTAAATAATGTTGAATGATCTGGCGATAACTTTTAAAGTGTTGTGGATCAGATTGTAGTTTCCTCTCTAATTGGTAAAAACGTCCTTAGCTGCCGGTAAAGAGATAAAGAGCCTAATAACTTAATATCACTAATAGGGAGATTTAAATTTAAAGGTACTTTGTATCGACCTGAGGAAAATTTGTAAGGTCTTTAAAAACTGAGTTTTTGCGGGGTGCTCTGTATGTACAGAATCCTGAACCTGTGGAAGCTGATCACACTCCCAGAATTTTTCCATTAATCCATGTAATACTTTATCAGACGAGAGGGAATGCCAGAAACATTCTTCATATGGCATGTGACCAAATTATTCAGATAGGTGAAGTGATGATATCGTTTACTAATAGCTGAACTTGGGACTCTACCGAAGATTATGTAACCGAAATGAGTTTCCTGTAACATTAGTAGCTTTGGGTCAAGAGAGATTGTATTATTTAAAAGAATATCACAATACAAATCAACGCCGATCAAGAGATCAACTGGGCTGGGAATTGCATAATGAGAATCCGCTAATGTAATGGAACTAGGAATATGATTTGTTTTGCGTTTATTTCGACCTGAAGGTAAATATCCAGTAATACTTGGAATTACAAAGCAACTGGCATTGAACTTGTAATCAGTAGCTGCCAAATAAATCTGCAAATGGGAAACTTGGGTGAAAGTGGACATGCCAGAGATGAACCCGTTAATTTTAATGGTCTGAAATTCTGTGGTGATTCCTAACTAATGTACTAGGTCACTGGAATAACTGGCTGGCATTATCTAAAAGTGCTTTGACTTAAATTCTTTTACCAAATTTGTTAAAGAGGTATACTTCAACTGTACTTAGTAATACTATAGAGTTATTATGAGTAGCTGAAACAACATTTGAGAGTGTAACCGCATTTGTACTGTGTGGCACATTATCTACAACTTCTGGAAGTGAGCGAGAAGTAGACGGGTGGTTGTCTACAGAAATATGAGCATTAGAATTCTGAGGAACAGAATTACAATTACCATTCACAGGCCTTGACGATTGGGAGTGAACAGAACTGTGACGTCGTGATGTCCATACGTAGCAGAGAATTATGGCGTTGGTTGCAGTGAACACACGTTTGTGAATAATTTTACTTTCCGGTCATCGCTTTTCATCTTCAGATAGAGAAACTAGAAAGAGAAACTAGAGTTCTTCTAGAGAAACAAGTACCTTCCAGGCATTACAGACTATTTGGTATGGTATACAGCTCTTTGGCCGTAATACAAACCTACCATGATTTCCTGTGGAAACTTTACAGTTCTTTAAAGAAAATCCTTATGGAATGTTTCTCGAATTACACTTTGTGCCGAATCACACGCTTTCGATAATCTCCCACACAGACATCAAATTTGCTTTCGTCGCTATAGTAACTTTGTCGCAGATATGTTTGGTCCACGAAAGTTTTAATTAAGCCCAAATGTAACGATTTCTTTGTTAAGTTTCCATCAGCAATGGTTTTTTTAGGCCATCTCGAATAAATCAAAAAATATAAAATTTATATCGCAAAGAAGAACCTATCAAATATACCTTATAAAAACTAAGACCGCTTTTGTGGATATATTTAAACAGGATTCTATGGAAACATTCATCCCAGTCTCTCTATTTCTTCTAGCGGTTACTTCTCGTAGTGTATTTCTTCTTCCCGACTTACATATTCGAATTAAATGCTTTTCACTCCTTTGAGAAACAGCTTTTGGAGGGCCTGAGCTTTTGTTGCAAACATCAATACTGGCAGTTTCACCATATTTGTTAATTATATTAAACACCGTAGATATTACTACAGTCAATTCACTGAACATTTCACGCATTGTTTTCCCGTCATGGTACTGATGAATAATAATTTCTCGAACTTTTTAATCAGGAGGGTTTCCAAGTTCCGTTATTATATTTTACTCGTAATAAAACTGACAGTTGTCTTTATTCATACTCAAATAAACCATGACAATTATTGTTGACAACGCACTACCTACTCTTATGTTTGATTTCAAAGTCTTCTTTGTTTCAGGCTGTGAAAGACTTAAGAAATGTGAGGAAAAGCAAAATGTTCCAACATTTAGTTGTCAGCAGTTTTCGATTAAAAGTCATTAAAAGTGTGAACAGTAATCAATATAAAATATATAATTAAGCCGCAAAGATAACTCCATACATCATAAGAAATATTTATAATGTCATATTTACAACTTTAAAAAAAAATAAATAAAAGAATTTCGGTAAATTGGCATTATATTCGCAAAATAATTGCTTCTTCCAACTTATAGTTGTTAGGGCTCATATACCCATGACCAGCACGCAGTCCCGACCTAAATCCCCTAGACTTTCACTTGTGGGGCTACCTAAAGTCACTTGTTTACAAAAAAAAAATAACCGTCAAGTGTTATGGCAAAATATTGTAGAGGGAATTAACGTAATTAGGGCCCAAAGAAACTCACTATTTAAAATAAGACAAAGTTACACAAAAGATTTATATTATGTAGTTTATCTAATAGTGAACATTTTGAACACTTATTGGAATTTTTTTTCGATTGGTTTTGAATTATTTACTTTGTCAATTGTTTTATATTAACTTCATTGTTTAATTTAATTTAATTTCTGATTTTTTTTTTTAATTTATTACTGTTTGGGAAAGTATGTACGATTTCTTTTCATATTTTTTCATTAATATTTTTCTGTTACTCTACTGTAATGTGATCTAATTTAATGCTGTATTCTAACGACTTGTTTAAAATATATTTCTTCCTGTTATTTCCTAAAATGGTTATACTGGCTATATCATTTATTATGTTTAAGTACGCAGAATTTGGCTTTCTCCTTTGTATTTTGTGTCACAAATATAGAAACAAGTGTAAGGTTTCGTATTACCGTGACAATTAACTTAAATTATTGCCATTCAAAATCGTCCGACAATAGGGTTGATTTATGGCATGCTCTTGCCCACGAGCTGTTGACCACCCAACGGTTAGAGGGTGGTTTTTTGACCTGACGATCTCAAGACATCTACTTCATCCTAAGACAGCGAACGAAACGCACCATTGATCGGTCTCGTGTTATTAGCCTCGGCGTCCCTGCGTCGTGATGCACCGCGACCAATTCATCAGCTTGTTACGAATACATCAATAGAACCAAAAGGTAAGTCTATATTCTTTGTACAGACAACAGATAATGAATGTAATGATCAGTTAATTTCGTAATTTATTCACAATATGATAGTTGCTATTTTCCGCTAGTTTATTCACAAACAAAATATTGCATTTTTTCTTTATAATTATTTATCTAATATCATTTAACCAGCGACCTCTTAAGTTTTATACAAAACAGTCACTGCGTAAAAGGATTAATAAAAATAATTGTTTTAATTATATGCATTTTGTTTGCAAAAATTATCTACTACTAAAACATTTAATATTCACTGGTATTTAAGACCTTTCGAATAATGTTTGAATTTACATTAAGTTTTTGTAAATTTTTTTTCATTTTATGCACGTCTCTAAAAAATACGTTTATTTCGAAAACGGTGTACTTTTTTTATTTGAAACAAAAATAACTTTTTTGTGTAGATTTGGATGTTATTTCATGTTTTTTTCCTAGAATGTTTATACAGCGCGGACAAAAAAATTATGGCCACATTAATGAATCAATGTTACAGTAGGTGGCGCCACTAGTGCAATGGTAAAACTAAATCATTTTCATATTAATTATACTAAATAATAGCAAGATACCAAATTTCATTTAAATCGGTTGAATAGTTTTCAATACATCCCTAAAAATAATATAAAAAATTAATAATAAATCACCCTGTAAAGCAAAAACTAGCAACATTTTGTTTAAGCAATTTGAGCTCAAACGCTTTATTTTGATGTTAGCTATTTACATGCTTTCGGATACACATTATTATAATACCCGTTTTTTCGCATCTCTATGTATAAGAAACTGGCCTATAGAGGAAAACACTCAGAATGTTCTACGTTTTCGTTTCTTAATAATACATTACATTAAGTGCAGGTAAATCTATGGAAAATCGAAAAACCTATCGAAGCACAAAGTGCGCATTCAACTGTGTAAATCACAATGTTCGCAGGGATCAATATGTCATTTGTGCGATGGATAGATAGACGACGATCGCTGCAATCATACCAACAATAAAAAGTTTAATGATAATGTATCGGAAAAGGGACGATAATATTTGTTTTGCAGTGATAAAAACTTTTGCAGTTTAAAATGCTTTTTCAAAAGCTTTGTAATATATATTTTTTACAAGTATGGGTGACGTTAATTTATTATGTTAATTTATTTATAACCAGCAATAGGTTGCTTCGCAACTGCTTTGTGTAGAATTTTCCAATGAATAACTTTATTTTATGTAACAATAAAACACTGAAAACTTTTTTTTCAAACTTCCACAAAATTTATTTTAACTATTATCACTACAGCTGTTTCGGCTGATAGCCTTTCTCAAGTGATCTATTTTTGGCTTGGGTTTACAAATTTATAGTCTCTAATGAAATAGGTTGAGGAGGGGAGAACTGTTTGTCTCAAGTTGGTCATTCAGAATTATATCTGTGTTTTTTAATTTGTTGATTTCATTGATTCTAACAAAGATAGCTTAAGGCCTTTATTTTAAATGTGAAGAATTTTAAATTTGTCATTAAAAGAATGATTATGATCTAGAAGGTGAAGTGCGTATGTCGAATCTGTTTTTCTATTTTTGAAAGCCCCTTTTATGTTCTGCTATTCGTTTATCAAAGTTTCTACCAGTTTGACCGATGTAAATTTTTGGCAGTCGCCATATTAAAGTTTGTACACACCACTATTTAAGTGTTTGTATCCGTTGTTTACTGCTATTTGCTTAATTTAAACGAACGAACAAACAATTAATAAAATGTTAAATCAAAAACTACACAAGAAAGCCCTGAAAATAGTATTTCCACCACCAGAGAAAAAACCCAGTACCTTCTGCTCGATTACATATACAGGCAAAATAACAACAAAAATTGCCAAACACATAAAAAAGAAAGGAATAACACCAGCTTTCTGAACAAATAACAACCTAGGTAAATATATTAAAAATAACAAGAGCCAAAATAAAAAACACTTAAATAGTGATGTGTATAAACTTCAATGTGGCGACTGCCCAAAAACTTACATCGGTCAAACTGGTAGAAACTTTGAGAAACGAATAGCAGAACATAAAAGGGCTTTCAAGAATAGAAAAACAGATTCGACATACGCACTTCACCTTCTAGATCATAATCATTCTTTTAATGACAAATTTAAAATTCTTCACATTCAAAATAAAGGCCTTAAGCTATCTTTGTTAGAATCTATGGAAATTAACAAATTAAAAAACACAGATATAATTCTGAATGACCAACTTGAGACAAACAGTTCTCCCACCTCAACCTATTTCATTAGAGACTATAAATTTGTAAACCCAAGCCAAAAATAGATCACTTGAGAAAGGCTATCAGCCGAAACAGCTGTAGTGATAATAGTTAAAATAAATTTTGTGGAAATTTGAAAACAAAGTTTTCAGTATTTTATTGTTACATAAAATGAATTTCCATCAAGTAACGGTCGAATCCATCAACTTTATTTTAGTTTTTAATTACCCAAGCTAGTATTTTATAAGCAATAAACTTACTAATATTTGAGAACTTATTACTTACTAGTTACTTTTGGTAATAAAACTTATGATGGGAGGTAAAAAAAGGAGATAAAATTACTTTCCTAGGAAATTGGTAAATGATAATAATTCTTTAAAAACTGGCCTTTTTGTATGTACAACATATGTCTTTATATAGTTATACCAGATAAAAATAAGTTTTCTCGAAAATCTGACATAGTTTAAACTCTATTTGTAGGCGAAACAATACTAATTCTGTTTATATTTATCTTTGTTTTTTGAGAATCTAGTTCACATACGATAGCGGGTAGACACATTTTCTATGATCCCAGTAGACAATAGGTCTACTTCAAGGAAGCGACCCTGCCCAAGCGAGTGATGTTTTTAATGAGAGAAATCATATCCCATTGTTTTATCATTTTAAAATCTACTTATCTTTTTCCTATCCCTTTCTTATAAACTGGAGTACCACAAACATGACTGGAGCAGTTTACTGATACTACAGTAATGGTTTTGGAACTGCGATGGGAAAGGCAACGCGAAACCACCCTATGATAAGTTACTAGTTCACTCATATTGGCACTGATATTTAATAGGAAAAGGTATACTGATCATGGTATCCGAAAACCAAAAACAATAATAAAAAAAAAGAATAAAATGAGGCATGAGAATAGACACATGGAAGTCTTTAGGAGTCCAGTAATACCATAAATACAATAATTTAAAATAGAAGTACAACTAAGCAAAACACAGTTTAGTTTCAAAAACAACGTTGGAACCAGAGAATCATGACCTTCAAAACCAAAGATAATCAAAGATGTAGGAATATATGTATATATATATATATATATATTTATATATATATATATATATATATATATATATATATATATATTATATTATATATATATATATAAAAGTAAACCTATGTTTATTTTAAGTGAAACAGCAGGGTTTAGTTATTTTTAGTTATTTAAAGTTTTAGGTTGTATGACTGTTTAAGTTTTATTGACATTGACATATTGTAAATTAGTATTGTCAAATTACTTAATGGCGTAAGAAATAGCATTGTTCTTGATTCTCTTTTTAGGTTTGTATATTTGTTAAGTTATGTTAGTTATGATATTATTGTTAATAATTTATATTGTAGAATTTTAACGATAATAAACTCTTTTTAGACGAATTCAAACTGCTATCTCTTCACATGAATAAGGGTATGATATTACACTTATAAATCAAGAACTTAAGCTGATAAAAAAAAATATAGTGATAACTATAAATTTCCAAGCCGTTATTTGGACAAAACGATATTTAAGAATGAATTTTACATCAATGAGAATTTGCATGGCTATAGAAGCAAACAGTAGTGATAGTAAGAAAAATGTATATAAATTTAAGTGGCTGCAGCCAACAGGGTCCCGTTTTTATTATGAAATTCCCTTTGAAAAACAACTTCAAATTGATCATTCTGAACTATTTCATCTGAAAAAAGTGAAGAATATGTTAGCATCTATGAAAACAAGAGGATCCTTTAGAACAGGTACTATAGCATTAGAAGACAATTTGAAGGAGATTTATTTTGATTCAGATGGTGATGTGGTTTATCAAAGTGAGTACTTACAACAGACCTTATTACCAGTGTATGAGAAGATAGAAACAACTGAACAATTTCCATCATTTGCTGAGTTGCTTCAGAAATTTAATGACACAAATTTACCTAAAGTTGAAAAGAAAAATTTAAAAAAATAAAAGATGATTTTGTACTTAGAAATTTTGATAGAAATAATGTTCCAACGAATTCATGGCTCAAGACCTTCGAATCAGAATGTTTGCGATGTGAGGTGGTTGCTGATGAAGACAAGATTTTGATTCTACGTTTGTTTCTTGATGGAATAGCAAAAGAATGGTTTGAATCAAAAATAATAACATTAGGCTTAGATAACAGTTTTGAGGTATGGAAAATTAATTTTTTAGATAGTTTTTGTGAAACAGGTTGGCATAATCATAGGCAAGCTTATTCTTTTAGGTATATAGGTGGTAGTATTGTTGATTATGCGTTTCGTAAAGAAAATTTATTGCTAAATATTAAGAATGATTTTCCCATTGATATACTAATTGATTTAATTGTAACAAATTTGCCAATTTATATACAAGATAATATTAATAGAGCTGACGTTACAACAATGGAAAAATTGGTAGGTGAATTACGAAAATTGGAAAGTTTAGTTATAAAAAAGAAGAATAAATTGGAGACAAAACCAAATTTTTATCAAAAAACTACTATAATACCAGAAGAACAGAAAACTACTTGTCAATATTGTGATAAAAAAGGATTCCCTGGGAGGTTACATCCAGAGGCAATATGCCGTTTAAAGCAAAAAGATAAAAAGGTAACAAAAGAAAACAAATCAAATGATATTAAATATATTAATAATATTGCTATACAGGAGACATTAAATGAAACAGTAACTGAACAAAAAAACTAGATTTGCTGCCATTGATCAAATTAAAAGTATTCCTAAATAATAAAGAATTATGTGGAGTTTATGACCCAGGCTCAAATGTTACTCTTTCTGAATTCGAAGGTGGCAAGAAAGTTAGGATTAGACTATTCAAGAAAATTAATAAAATTGAGAAAAATATTAATCTTTTTGTAATTAATGATGAATATTTTGAGTATGATATTCTACTCGGATTAGATTCCATTTTAAATTTTCAAATGAAACAAGATTTTGATTTAGAAATTTATCAAAGATTATACGGAAGAATTGAAGAAAAAATCGAAAAATTTAATTATAATATTAATATTACAGAATACTCCATAAACTTTAATGAGGGAATTCCCACAGAACTTTTTGAAGCAAAATTAGAGCATTTATTGCCATATCAGAAAAATAAAATAGAAATATTACTAAATAAATATGACAATATTTTTGCAAAACATAAATTTGACATTGGGCAGGTTCAAAATAATGAAGCTCAAATTAAACTTTTAGAACATAAATTTGTTGCAAAAAGGCCCTATAGATGCTCGATAGAAGACCAAAAAGAGATAGAATTTCAAATAGGACAATTATTAAAAGCAAATTTAATAGAAGAATCATCTTCACCTTTTGCAGCACCTGTTACATTGGCTTTTAAAAAAGATGAAGGATCTAAAACAAGATTGTGCATTGACTTTCGTGAGTTAAACAAATTAATTATTCCTGAACCCCAACCTTTTCCTTTAATTGACGAGATTTTGACCAAAACAAGGAATGCTAGGTTCTTTACTACTTTAGATATAAATTCTGCTTTTTGGTGTATTCCAGTTCGGATAAAAGATAAATACAAGACAGCCTTCGTTACCCAAAGTGGTCATTGGCAATGGAAATGCTTACCTTTTGGGCTTAAAACATCTCCTGCAATATTTCAAAGAATTTTAAGTAATATCATCAGGAAAGCATAATTTAAATTCATTTTGTATAAACTACATAGATGACATTTTAATATTCTCATTATCATTTGAAGAACACTTAGACCATATAGAAAGACTTATGAAAGCAATTATTGAAGAGGGATTTAGACTCAAACTTCTAAAATGTAATTTTGCAAGAGAAGAGGTTAAATATTTGGGACACATTGTGGGAAACAATTCAGTTCGTCCGTTACATGATAATTTAATATCGATCAGAGATTTTCCAGCACCAGACACGAGAAAAAAAGTACGACAGTTTTTGGGAAAAGTAAATTTTTACCACAAATATATAAAAGATTCAGCTAGGTTATTAGAGCCACTACATAATTTACTTAGAAAAGATATCAAATTCCACTGGTCTTTAAGCTGCCAAACAGCTTTTGATAGGGCAAAGAATATCCTCTGTTCTGAACCTATACTAGCCATTTTTAACCCAAATGCTCCTACAACTATATATACAGATGCTAGTGTTCTAGGAATTGGTGCGGTTCTGAAACAAAAACAAAGAGATGGAGAAATGAAACCCGTAGCATACTTTTCAAAAAAATTGAACAAATATCAAAAAAATAAAAAGGCTATTTTTTTAGAATGCCTGGCAATTAAAGAAGCAATTAAATTTTGGCAATACTGGCTAATGGGAAGAAAATTTCTCGTTATTACTGATCATAAACCCCTTGAGGGAAGAGAACTTCGTACAAGACCAGATGAAGAATTAGGAGATATGACACATTTTCTTTCACAATTTGACTTCGACATTAAATATGAACCTGGAAAAGAAAATGTAGAAGCAGACTGCCTTTCTAGAAACCCAGTTTTGGAAAATATTAAAAATGCAGAAACATTCATAAGAACAGTAAACCTAGTCACATTAACTGAGATAAAACAAGACCAAAATAATAATCGACAAGTTATAGATACAATGAGAGAAACAATTTTGAACCAAGATATATTTTATAAATTAAGGAAGAATAAAAAAAAAATAATTTTATCCAAAGATTTTGGAAAAGAGTTAATAACAAAAGTTCACAAATTTTATGATCATATTTGTGCTGGTAAAGTAACAAACAAAATTAGAAATTTTTACTACATTAAGAATATAGATTCATTAGCAAAGGATATCTGTAAAAAATGTGAGATCTGCTGTAAAAATAAAAAAGAATCGGTCCAAAATATGGTCTTTTGTCACAATTGGGTCCAGCAAAAGAACCTTTTCAGATAATGTCCTTAGATACAATAGGAGGATTTGGTGGCAATCGTTCGACAAAAAAATACCTCCACTTACTTGTAGATCACTTCACCAGATATGCGTTTGTAGTTACTTCTAGAAATCAGACCACAGATGATTTCATAAAATTAATCGCCAAAATTCAAGATAAACACCCCATAAAAACATTATTAACAGATCAGTATCCAGGAATTAATTCCAAAATATTTAGAAATCATATGAAACATTTAAATATTCAATTAATTTTTACAGCAGTAGACTGTCCATTCTCGAATGGATTAAATGAAAGACTTAATCAGACATTAGTTTGTCACCTCGGGGGAACAAATAGGGGTCTAAACTCCTACTATTGCCTCCGGGTGCTCTGTAGAGGGCTTCGGAGACGTCAACGAATGCACCTCTACCCAAGTCCATTTTCAGGGTATGGACTTGTAAAAGTTTTCTCATCTGATGACTCGTCTTGAGAAAGACGAGTTATTTCTTACATGACGAAAATTCTCCGTTGAAATAAACCATCCGGTTGTCTTCTTTGGTGACTTGCCTTGAAAAAGGCAAGTTATTTCTTACATGACTTATATTAAGTTGAAATAAAACACCAAATTGTAGTTGAATAAATACTCAGCCACAGAGTATGGGAAAAAGCTAAAAAGAAAGCAGAGCCCCGAGAGCACTAAGCTCTCGGAGAGCCCGTGAAGGACTGACTTGGTTGACCTGAAAATCGCCTATTTTTATACACGCTGATGTAGCGATAAATAGGGATTTCCAGGTCAGGAACCAATAAGGAAAAATGAGGGGTGGGGCGATGCGTCTCGAGCGCGTACTAGTCGCACTTGAGGACAAGTTAACAGAATAAGATGCAAACAAAATGAAACTAGAATTCGAGCATGGACAAAAATAGCTGAAGAATGTATAGAGGAATACAATAAAACAGATCATTCTGTAACCGGATATAGCCTAGAATATTTTCTTTTTGGAAAAGCAGATCCGATTGTTCCCGAGGAACTGTGTGAGACAACAAATGTATCAAAAGATAAAGAAATAGCCTATAAAAATTCGGTACGACATCATGAATATAATAAAAAACTGTATGACAAAAATAGAAAATCCTATGAATTCAAAGAGGGAGATTGGGCATATGTAGAAAATAAATCAAAACTAAATAGAAAAAAACTTGACGAAGTAAGAGTAGGTCCATTTCAAATAAAAAACAAATTTCAAATACATTATATGAAGTAGATATTGGATACAAAAAGAATGATATGAATTATTTCCATATTTCAAAATTGATGCCTTGTGATAAACCATATACTTAGATGGTTTATCATACCTTTTTGGTAGGGGGATGTAAAAGTAAACCTATGTTTATTTTAAGTGAAACAGCAGGGTTTAGTTATTTTTAGTTATTTAAAGTTTTAGGTTGTATGACTGTTTAAGTTTTATTGACATTGACATATTGTAAATTGTATTGTCAAATTACTTAATGGCGTAAGAAATAGCATTGTTCTTGATTCTCTTTTTAGGTTTGTATATTTGTTAAGTTATGTTAGTTATGATATTATTGTTAATAATTTATATTGTAGAATTTAACGATAATAAACTCTTTTTAGACGAATTCAAAACTGCTATCTCTTCAAATGAATAAGGGTATGTTATATATATATATATATATATATATATATATATATTATATATATATATATATATATATATATATGTATATATATATATATATATATATATATATATTATATATATATAGCAAGAAATACTGGATATTAGTGACTGTCGATATAAACAAACAACACAGTTTATTAGGGCTGCAGTCAGAAGTTTTGCCGGGATGTTACAGAAACACTCTTGACTTTTGGTTTAGCTTTCGGAATTGTTTTGTTCCTTTTTCAAGACACTGTAATTAGAAGAATGTGTAAATATTTACAATATATATCACAATTCGTCAGTGCAACTTACTAGTCGTTGAGATTATTTATATAAAAGCTTTGACACTCAACATTAATAACACACATATAAAATATAACATATAAAATAATGGACAAAAATACATTTAGTTAAGGATAGTAAAACTTCGTTTGTGACATCTTTTAATGGTATCTTTTAAATTGATCCATGGAGAACACAGAAGAAAAAACAAAAATAGTATAATTAAAATGTAATTAGGTGTTCTTCATGTTTTATAAATGATAGTAATATATTAAACCTGTCTTGATGGTATGCAACATGTTTTGCATGCAGGTATATTATGGTGTGTATATGTAAAAGTAAATCTTTATTTTATTTTTGATCTTTTTTCAGTAAATAAAAATAAATGTTGCTCAGTTTATCTGTCAGACTTTTTATTTATATAAGATGTATTGGATTTTATGAAACACATTTCCAAGAAAATACGTTTTAAATGGTTTTTTTTCTTTGGCAAATTACAGGAATCCTCGAAATTAAATTCATGTTTTAACGGTAATGCATGTTCTGTCAGCGCACATGCATTTATTTATTTGGTCTTTATGTTGCTACGATGTGAGATCACACTACTGTATAAATTACGAGATTATTCTCCGATATACACGTTTTTACAATTGGCACACGGTATAGAATAAACAACATTCGATGACTCCTGTATTGTGAAAGATCCTTTGTCTTTGTGTACAACTTGGATACCGTTTTCACATTATTAGTTGAATAATATATCAATATATTATTATCATATTATATATATATATATAATATATATATATATAGATTTTTTGTATAAAATATTAAGTTTAAATCCCTTTGCAACCATCAAAACTCAAATATCACCAGGACCCACCTTTAAACTAAATAAATTAAATTCATAAAAAGGAAAAGACAGTTAAGATTTGATTTCACGTATAGTGCATCTGTGTATCCGTTTATACGTATTTCGGCCTAATAGGCCACTGCAAAACGGCAAAATCCGTAAACTAATTCCCAATAACCAAATTCAGATTTTTGCTTTAATCTGTGGCTTCTAAAAATTGCAAGGCAACAAACACGTTGATAAAGATGTTATTAGAGACATGGGGCATCTGAATTTGATTTTGAAAATTAGTTTACGGATTTTAAATAAATTCATATAAAAATCTATATTCTAGAGTTTTGCACTTACCTCGCTTCCTGAGATAATCTTCGATCATTACCGCACTGATCATGAAAACGTTTCCGACGCTACCCAGAGCTGAAAGTGATGCTAGAAGAATCAGTCTTGCCAATCGTGACCAGTGATCGTTTAGTGTTACTGGTGATACAAATTCCGTAGGCGCATTCGTCACATTGAGTAAAACCATACCGTAGCAGCTGAAAGAAAAAATTGAATAAAATTAAACTAAAATTTTACCGCAAATTGTATAACTAATATAGAAGTAAAAATACATAAGCTTGATCTTATCTATGTACAAATCTTGACTATTATTCTTCTTCTTGCCAAAGGCGAGATACTACTTACCTCTACCATTTACGGAGAGGCTATTATCTTTTCTTTAAACTATCAGGTACTACACTATAGAAGCAGTACAGGTAAAATTAATGTGTCTTTTTATTTATTTCTTTTTTATTATAATATTGTCTGTATATTTTAGAAACATGATTAGGAGAATCTGTTACCTAATGCGTTTCTCTTCCTCTTCTTTCATTTTAAAAACCGAGTGGGGGTATCCGGACGTATCCATTTCTTTATTAAATTCAGAACATCTTTTATTTATCATTAACAATTGCTTAATATGTCTTCAATCCTATCGCTCTCACCAATGTTACAATTCTTGAAAATCAATTGTAGTCAACACCAACAATATTGCAATACTTGTCAGATACTTACACAATAACAACTATGAACTTCAAAACTCAAAATACTACTGTTTATATACATTTTCTAACGTTACAGACTCTATATATACAGCAATTGCCGTCCAATTTTGGACATAAGCTCCTCTTCCTTCTTCCACGTCTCTCTATTGTAGGAGTTTGTATCCACTTCGGGCCTGCGTGTTTTTTCAAGTCATCTGACCATCTCATTTGTGGCTTTCCTCTTTTTCGTTTGTAACTATATGGTCTCCAGTGTATAATCATCTTATTCCATCTGTCGTCTTTCTGTCTTATGGTATGTCCAGCGAACTTCCACTTAAGTTTTGCTATCTGCGTTGATACATCGGTCACTTTTGTTTTTTGCAGATCCAAGTATTTCTTTTCTTGTCTGATAGCCTGATGTTCAGCATTTGCCTTTCCATGGCTCTTTGGGTCTTTGCTATTTTTTCCATGTTTTTCTTTGTAAACGTCCAAGTTTGAGAACGTGGGTGAAATCAGGAAGTATACATTGGTTGAAGACTCTTGTTTTTAAAAATTTGGGGGTATTTTCTATTTTGTAGTGTATAGGAAAGTGTTCCGAAGGATACCCAAGCCAACCGTATCCTTCTCTTTATTTCTCCGGTCTGATTTTCTCTATTTAATTTAACTAATCAAGGCAGATACGAGCTACTCCAGTGCATTTTGTAGGGTAAAATTGAAGGAAAAAGTGCCCCAGGACGAAGAAGAATACCCTGGCTTGCTAACTGAGAGCATGGTATAGAAAGACCTCAACACAGCTATTTCGTATAGCAACCAACAAAATCATCATAGCCAAATGATCGCCAACGTCCGGAACGGACAGGCACCCTAAGAAGAAGAAGAAGAATTTAACTAGTGTCTCAAATATACATATTCTTTTACTTGTTCTGTAGTTGTTTGCGCAATTGTAATTATTAATTTTTTGGTTGGTTGGTCATAATTTTCGATTTATTATACTTCATTTGTAAACCTATTTTTGTTGATTTGCTATTTAATTCATCCTTCATATTTTGTAATTCCTCCCTTTTATCTGTTATTAATACGATGTCGTCTGCATATCTCAAGTGATTCAAGTATTGGCCATTTATGTTAGTACCCCGTTTTTTCTCATTGTAATTTTCTCATAACGTCTTTCAAAGCTTGATTGAATAGTTTGGGTGATACAGTATCACCCTGTCTGACTCCTTGCCGTAACTTAATAGGCTCTATTTGTTCAACTATTTTAATGGATGTTGTTGCTTGATTATATATTTTGGGAATTAAGTCCGTACATCTATAGTCTATTCTACCATTTTGTAGAGAGTTCTTTACTGCCCAGTGTTCCACCCTATCAAATGCTTTTCAAAGTCTACAAATGCCATATACATCGGGATTTGATATTCGTTGACCTTTTCGATTAATATTTTTATCGTAAGCAGATGGTCGCTTGTACTGAATCCTTTTCTAAAAACGGCTTGCTCTCTTGACTGGTAATTATCTAACTTAGTTGTTAATCTGTTTGTTAGTAGTTTAGTTAACAGTTTGTACATTACATTAAGTAGCGTTATGAGTCTATAGTTTATCAGATATTTTCTATCGCTCTTTCTTAAATAGTAATAGTGTTATTGCCTCGTTCCATGTGGTGGGTATTTGTTTTGTGTTCAATATTTTATTCATTAGTACGTAAAGGACTTCCACTGTAGTTTTCCCCCCATTTTTTAGCATTTCCACAGTTATTACAACTTTCCCAGGAGATTTATTATTCTTCATTTCTTTGAGTGCCCTTTTTATTTCATTTTTACTTATTTCTGGTTGAAGGTTAGAGTTAACGTTCCTTATTTTCAGTTGTAACTGATTACAGATTTCTTAAGTTAGTTTTTGTTCTGTTTTATAGAGATTTGTATAATATTCGTGCGTTAACTGTAAAAATTTCTTTTACATTGTTGGTTCCACCAACCTCCACTCATTCTTTGTTATTTATGCTATAAATTTGTATGTCTCCCAAGTTCTGCTTTAAGCACTTCATGTTTTTATTTGTTTAAACTGTTTTCTCTATTTTTTCTTCCTGTAGTCTCCGTTTACACTCCTTGATATTTTTTCTAATAGTTTTGTTTATTTCTTGTTTTCTTTTTTTGTTGTTGTCTGTGCTATTTCTTTACCCACTTTCATTAGAGTTTCAGTAAATATCTTTATTTCATCGATATGTTTGTATTCTCCATCTTTCTTCGTCAGTAATATTTCCTTTATTCTCTCTTCGTACGTCTGTTTTTCTTGTTTTAGTTTTTCAATGTCTAATTTTTGATTATTTTCCATTTTCCTTCTAGTTTCAAATCTACTGTCATATATTTATATAGTTCGAATTTATATGTCTTTATTCTAATTTATTGTCTATAATCTAATTTATTAAAACTCACGATAGCTAATTACTAATTTATTAAATAACTTTACAAATGTATTTATTTCACGTTTCGTACAAGTAAACCGCGTTTACCGATCTTCTTATGACTGACCCTTCAATAAAATTCTTCCGTTATTTATATAATTCCAAGCCTGTAAACAGAAAGGTGTAGAAAATACCATGCTGTTCTCGATGTAGACACAGCGGCGCCTGGTCTCAAAACTGGTATGTTTTTTTATCGGCTTGTCGTCCCCAGAACATTCGATTGTTGTTTGTTTAGCGAAGGGGACCCAAATGATGTCAGGTATATTTTTGACCTAGAAATTACGAGAATCAATACAAAAGAATTAGTCATAAAATATTTACAGTTCTATACGCCATAACATTTAAAATCGTAACATTGCCCCCCTCTTAAAAGATGGTTCCTCCTGGAACCTTGTCGGGACTGGAACTGGAACGACATGCTGATATCGGCAACTGGACCCTCTTTTACAACTTCCAGTTGTATAGAAATGACAAGGGACGGTTTTCTCTCCGCACCAGTAACTATGCGGATTGCAACAGACTAACACCTGGACTTCGGTGTCTTTAAACATCTCCTCCACCATATTTCGGATAACCCTCCAATCTAATTGGCGGCACTCCAACTTTGGCATGGCTAACTTTTGCACGTCGGACTCTAGTACGTGCTCTCTCAACTGAAGTAAGGCTTCCCATACATCTCGATAGGTAGGTTGGTCACGGGCAGTGTCTTTTGTTACCAGGTAGAAAAGGTAACGTGATGCATCTTGAAGTTTCAAGGTTTTACCAGGAGCTGGCACTTGGCATTGAAGTTCTGCAACTCGACCAAACTTCCTTCGAAAGACGGATGCCAACCCTGGTGCATCTTTGATACTGGCCGGGATGGTAAGGGCCAGTGAGTAGTCATCGGGAAGCGCGAGTAGATCTTGCCTTTCTTCAGTGGTAACACCATGTCTTGCTTTACCGGTACCTCCATAGGCACCCATGAATTCCTCAAACGTGAGGTCAGACACATCTTGGACTTGGTTTATTTCCACTTCTTCATCTACGTCGTGGTCGCCTTCGAAAGACGCCAGCCGGTTATGGTGTACTATCATCGGCTTTCCCTCGGAATCTTGCTTATTCGATAAATGACATCATTGATCTTTTCCATAATGAGGTATGGACCTTCCCAAAACTGCTGCAACTTGGGGGAACAACCTTTTCGCTTTTTGGGATTATAAAGCCAGACTTTGTCGTTCTTCTTAAAACACCCCTTTTCGGCTTGCGTATCGTACCGTTTCTTCATTCGGTCACTAGCGATCTGGAGATGGGAACGGACCAACTCGTGTACATCGTCCATTCTTCTTCGTAATTCGATCACATAATCTTCACCTGCTACATCTTCTCCAGGTCGACACCCAAACTCTAGATCACAAGGTAGTCGCATCTCGCGTCCGAATAGGACTTTGGCTGGTGTCTGGCCTGTTGATTCATTAACAGCAGATCTGTAGGCCATTGTGAAGAACGGGAGATATTGGTCCCAGTCTCGCTGATGATCGGACACCATCTTTGTCAAATACTTGCCAACTGTTCTATTCATTCGTTCTACCATACCATCCGATTGCGGATGATAAGCCGTAGTTCTTGTTTTCTTCATACCTAGTCTATCACATATTCCTTGGAATAAATCGCTTTCGAAGTTCCTGCCTTGGTCACTATGGATCTCCAAAGGCACTCCAAATCGGCTGATATATTCTTGGATCAACTTATCTGCAACGGTGGCGGCCTTCTGGTCTGGAAGTGCGTAAATCTCGACCCACTTAGTGAAGTAATCCATTACTACCAACATGTACTTGCCTCCATTATCACTTTCTGGAAATGGCCCAGCAATGTCCAAAGCTATTCTTTCAAACGGGCTTCCAACATTATATTGTCTCATAGGAGCTCTCCTTTTTCGATAAGGCCCGTTACTCGTAGCACAAATAGTACATTTCTTACACCAGTCTTTTACATCGTCGGAACTGTTCATCCAATAAAACCGTTCCCGAATTCGCTGAAGGGTCTTTTTCACACCAAAATGCCCTCCTGATGGACTGTCGTGTAACTGACGAAGTACTTCGGCTATTCTGCTCTTTGGAATCACCAACTGTCTTCTCTTCTCTGAACCGTCATCATTTTCCAGGACTCGTTTGAGCAAGCCATCTTCCATGATAAATGAGTCCCACTGGGCCCAATACGTCTTAACTATTGAGCCTAGGTTTGATATTTCTTGCCAAGGTGGTCGACGGTTTTCCTCTTTCCATTTTCGGATTTTCTGTATAACTGGATCTCTCTCTTGTTCTTCCCTGATCTTGGTAGGCGTCCAGTCGTCGTGGACCACCGTCGTTCTTAGCACTGCTGCTTCCTTGGATTCCGTTTTGTTGCAGTGAGAACACTCTGCTGGGCATGGCCTTCTGGAAAGAGAATCGGCGTTTCGGTGGCTAACTCCGGCCCGGTGCTCAATCTTAAAATCATATTCTTGGAGTCGTTCGATCCACCTGGCTATCTGACCCTCTGGATTCTTAAACTGCATCAACCACTTAAGGGCGGCATGGTCGGTTCGGATTAAAAACTTCCTTCCATAGAGGTATTGATAGAAGTGCTCTACTGATTTCACTACTGCCAGAAGTTCTCTTCTCGTGACGCAATAATTTCGCTCAGGTTTTGAGAGAACTTTACTAAAATATCCAAGGACTCTTTCCTGTCCTCCTTGAATCTGAGACAGCACTCCTCCAATTCCCACATTACTTGCATCTGTATCTAAGATGAACTCTCCTTCTGGCAGTGGATACCCTAAAATTGGTGCTGTGATTAAATGCTTTTTTAAGGTCTCAAAGGCATTTTGGCAGTCTACATCCCAGCGGTATTCTCTTGCTTCCTCTGTAAGTCGCGTTAATGGTTTAGCGATATCTGCAAACTTTTTAATAAACCTCCGGTAATAAGTACATAGTCCAAGAAAACTTCTCACTTGATGTTTGTCAGTTGGTTTTGGCCATTCCTTAATGGAATCGATTTTTCCCTTATCCACGGCCACTCCTTCTTTACTGACTATATGACCCAGATAATTGACTTTACCTTGAAATAGCTGGCACTTCTTGGGGTTTAACATCAATTGGGCAGCTTTAAGTCGATTAAAAACGTTTTCTAAATTCTTCAGATGGTCCTCAAATGTCTCCCCCAAGACGATTATGTCGTCTAGATAAACTAGGCATGTTTTCCAAGATAACCCTCTCAACACATTTTCCATAAGCCTCTCAAATGTCGCAGGAGCGTTACAAAGTCCAAATGGCATAACGTTGAATTGCCATAATCCAGATCCTGTGGTGAAGGCTGTCTTTTCTTTATCTACCGGGTCCATTTCTACCTGCCAGTATCCAGACTTCAAATCCAAAGTAGAAAATAATTTACTTCCAGCCAATGTGTCTAATGTGTCATCGATCCGAGGCAGAGGATAACTATCTTTCTTGGTAACGTTGTTCAGCAAACGGTAATCCACACAGAACCTCGTTGTTCCGTCTTTCTTCTTAACCAGGACCACCGGAGAGACCCATGGGCTCGTAGAAGGTTCTATTACCCCGTCTTTCTTCATTTCCTGAACAATCGTTTCAGCTTCCTCTCTTTTCGCCTGTGGTAATCGTCGCGCTGTTTGACGAATTGGCTTAGCATTACCAGTATCAATTCTATGCTTAACAACGGTAGTTCTTCCCGTCTTTCCTCCTTTTGGTACGAAAATATCACGATACTGCCGAAGAAATTCCCTTAATTTCCTTTTCTCAATCTGATTCAGAGACTGTCCAGCAACTGCAACCATTTGATCAAATTTGTCGTTGGAATTATCAGACGTTGTCGTCTGACGGATTATGGATGTAACAGGTACACAAGTTCCTACTTTTGTCTCTTTCTTGATGGTCACTGGGTAGTCATTGACATTAATAAGTCTCACAGGAATTTCTTTAGCCGAAGTCACCAATTCCTTTCCAATTATGATTCCACGGCCAACTTCGTCGTCATGATTCCAAGGCTCCATCATAACAGGTGTTCCTTCGTCCACAATTCCCTGTAGCCGCGCTACTATTATCGTTTCACTTCTCGCAGGCACGACTGTATCTTCTTTAACGGCTGCTTGCATAGTGTTGTCATCATGTGGATGGAGAAATACCTCCTCGTTACCAACTTTGATTACCTTATTCTTAAAATCCAATTGGAATCCATGCGTATTCATTACGTCCATTCCTAATATAACATCCTCTTCGATGTCAGCAACTATAACAGTATGGACGAACTTTTCTGCTCCAATTCCTAATTGTATCTGGATTTCTCCGTGAATGTTGGCATTTTCACCTGTAGCGGTACGAAGTCGCAACCTCGTTGGTAACAGTTTCTTACGGCTGTTTATAACTGTCGGGCGAATAATGGTTCTTGTCGCTCCGGTATCCACCAACAACGTATGCTTTTTACCATTTATTTCTCCATCTACATATACACTATCTTCACGACATTTCAAAGAAGCTATCAGTATGAGAGGGTCTTTGGAAAAGTTCTGGGTCGAAGCTGCCCCCCTAAGGCCGACCCGTTCTAGTTTTCCTGATGGTGAGTTTCTTGATTTGCGTCGTACCTAGGATGCTTACAAGAACTTCGTACGTGTCCTATTTCGCCACAATTCCAGCATCTTATGGTCTTCGGTTTCTTGTATGTCATGCTTTTTATCATATTAACGAGCTGGTCAAGTTTATCTTCATCTCCTTCCTCTTTTACAGTCCTAACTTTACTGTACCCGCCAGAGGCCTGCGTGGCTGACTCGTATTCAAGAGCGGCGGATAAGACATCAACCAGCGTCTTGTGACGAGCTAATCGTAGTGTTCTTTGCATCTCATGATCACGAAGACCATCAATAAACGTTTGAACGGCCAACTTTTCCATCATGTCTTCGGGAGCTGTTGGATAAGCATATCGCACTAATCTGGCGATATCTACTTCATATTCTTGAAGAGCCTCATCTTTCTTTTGTCTTCGATTTTTGAGCTGCGACTGATATACATGCTCCAAGTGTTCGTGGCCATATCGCATATTTAACCTCTTCTTCAGTTGTTCGAAATCATCCGTCTCCTCTACGGCTATGGTCTGGAGCACATCTAAGGCATCTCCTCGAAGAGCGATAGTCAGGTTTACAGCCTTTTCTTTTTCGGACCATCCATTCGCTCTTGCAGCTGATTCGAACTGTTTCATGTAGTTGTTCCATGACGATTTTCCGTCGAAAGTTGGAACTTTGACATGAACATAACCCCGCTTCCTTCAAATTTCGGCCGTATTTCCAACTTACATTTCGTCTCCTCTTCTTTTGTCTCTGCTATAATTGGATTGTTTTCTCTCTCTGCTGTCCCTGTTTCCTCCATCTTCCTTTCCATCTCTTTTATCTTCTCTTCGAAGGCCAACATATCGGCAGCAACTTGGTTCTTTAATGAAGACATTTTATCGTCGAGGGCAGACATCTCAGAGGTGACTTTAGAGATGTTAGCAGAAACCTTGCTTTCCAGAGAAGAAATCTCGTTAGAAACTTTGCTTTCTAAAGAAGCGATATCACAGGAAACCTTGTTCTCTAATTTCGAAATCGACGAGATGACAACAGCAACCTGCTTGTCTTCAAATATATGAGTTTCCGGATCCAAACCTTCTTCTTTTAAAGCGTTCTTTAGTCGTTGGACTAACTCAGCCTTTTTTCCGGTAGAAGCTAATTCTCTGTCTTCAAGATGTCTTCTTAAATCCGTAACTGTGAGCTCATTAATTGTAGCCATATTTCACTTCTTTTTATTTCAAATTCAAATTAGATTTATTTAAAATCCCGCTTTTTTATTTGAATATTCCACTTCTGACTCCACTGTTATATATTTATATAGTTCGAATTTATATGTCTTTATTCTAATTTATTGTCTATAATCTAATTTATTAAAACTCACGATAGCTAATTACTAATTTATTAAATAACTTTACAAATGTATTTATTTCACGTTTCGTACAAGTAAACCGCGTTTACCGATCTTCTTATGACTGACCCTTCAATAAAATTCTTCCGTTATTTATATAATTCCAAGCCTGTAAACAGAAAGGTGTAGAAAATACCATGCTGTTCTCGATGTAGACACAGCGGCGCCTGGTCTCAAAACTGGTATGTTTTTTTATCGGCTTGTCGTCCCCAGAACATTCGATTGTTGTTTGTTTAGCGAAGGGGACCCAAATGATGTCAGGTATATTTTTGACCTAGAAATTACGAGAATCAATACAAAAGAATTAGTCATAAAATATTTACAGTTCTATACGCCATAACATTTAAAATCGTAACACTACTATCAATAATCAGCTTGGCTCGGACTAGTCTATGGTCGCTACCAGTCGAGAAGCGATTTAGGGCTGTTACTTCTTAAACCATGGATTTTTGCAATGAAAGAATATAATCAATTTCGTTTTTAGTTTCACCATACGGAATAATCCATATCAATTTTCTTTGGGGTTTTTTCTTAAAGAAAGTATTCATTGCATATAGTTGCTTCTCCTCCAAGTAATTCATCAATGTGTGTCCTCTATCATTTCTTTTGCCGTATCCATGGTGTCCTACTTTGTCTTCTTCTTTATATAGTTGCCTATTTTGACATTGAAGTCTACCATTATTAGCGTTCCAGACTGCGTTACAGATTTCATGATTTTTTGATGTCACCTTGATTATTCTAGACTTTTTCAATACTTTTTCGTTTTCAAGGGACTTCTTCTATGTGGCGTAAATCTTACGGATGATTAGTTGGTGTTTCTCAGTGTGATGATTCACAATAGTTATGGAATAGGTTTCTGGAGACACATTCGATACAGATTAGAGCTCGCTCTTATAGACCCTGGGTTACCAATGAACAACAGAATAGATATATCAGAATTTCTGTTCGTAGAAATGTTTCTATGTCTGTACGAGCCCTCCAAAGAGACCAAGGCATGCAACAAAGTATCTTCGGCTACAATAGGAAGTAGAATTTAAGAGTCAGGTTTGAGAAGTTTTCGACCAATAAGATTTGCTCAACTACAACCTAAACATGTCTTGCACCGCCTGCAGTGGGCTTAAGAACACATACATCTTCCTCCGCAATTTTGGAATTTTGTAATTTTTTCAGACGAAATCAGAATGTGTTTTAGTAGTGATAGCCGACTAATTCGTATTTGGTGAGAACCAACAAGAGCTGCACAACTTGCATATGGCAGTCCCATACTTTTTTCGTTGGTGGCAGTGTTATTATGGCAGGTGGACGCACGGAAGTGGTGGTTATTTAGGGCTCTAACAGGACAAAGGTAGGACAATTATGGCGAGAAGGTGTAGCTGAAAATTTTGTATTTATGGATGATAACGTCCGCTCACATAGGACCCAAATGATTAGTGACTATCTTGGGACAGAAAATATTCGCCGTTTGAAGGGGCCACAGATGTCTCCAGACATAAACCCCATTAAACATGCATGGGATGTGCTCTCCAGAGCTGTTATTGTTTGAAAGAACCCTTCTAGAACCCATCATGAACTTACAATTGCCTGTAAAGAGGAGCGGAAAAATATTCCACAGAAAAAGGTTGATCGCTTGTTACGAGTAGCAGTATTAGAGCTCGAATCCAGGATTGCTTCGATGCTCGTTGTAAAATTACACGATATTAAAAATGTTAAATATATTTTAAAAAAGAAATACATTTTTTAGTTTTAAGTTTTTTTATTTATAAAAAAGTATTCCTTTTAAATCAATAAATATATGTCAAAGTTATATTATTTTTTTAGAAATGATCTGTAATAGTAGTTTCTAAAAATAGTGAATAATGGCGAAAATCTTGGATGGTGCATAACTCATGAAAATATGTGTATTATTTTATTATAATATAATCACGTTTTATTATATATTTTAATTACTTATTTAATTTAAAAGCTACTTCCATATTTTTAAATTCCTCTCTGTACATAATTTGCCGGAAGATCCTTTGGGATATCCTCATAAAAATAATAGAAATGATAATGCGAGATTCCTAAGCAAAATACTCACCGGAAGAGAAAGAACAAAAATAAAAAATGGAGTAAGACAAGAAAATGCGCTCCCATCGGTACTATTTATTCTATCACTAGACAAGATAATACAAAAGCTGTCAATCGCAGGAACTATAAACAAGAATGCAGCTCAAGTAATAGATTATGCGAACGATATAACCATAGTAGCAACAGATATAAGAGCATTATAGAAAACCTTCCAAGAAACAGAAAACCAAGCCAAACTGAGGAATACGTCCGGTTTGCGCTCGACCGTTTTACGCCCTTATACCTGAAATCGACCTGTTTGCTCTTTGCAATTTTCATAATAGAAATATCTAACTACTATAGTTTCCTTAATCGGTCGATTTGTGCTCTCTTGCGATATAATTTTAATTTCATTCTACAATAATAGTCTGGTGAACCTGCAATGAACAAACTAACATGTCAAATAAACAGAAACATCTTTTCCTTTAGATTTGAAAAAAAATGTCAAATCAAAACTAACACAATTAATAAATTTTTCTAATACTGCGAACAACAGATTGTTCTTTAATCTTTAATAGCTCTGTTTATAATCCTTCTACCTGGAACTTAATTGTTTAGATATAATTAGTAACTAGAATTCCCAAAATGAGAGATCGCTGGAACTAACTTTCCTTTCTACCTGATAATGCGAACTGGTAAGTACTTAAGTCATTAACAAAGGGTATGGTAACAGAAAAATTACCTGAAAATTCTACATGATTATAACCATATTGATAGTCAATCATTTCTATTGCGTTCTTTGAGATAGTAGGATCAAGAATTATTGTGAATCAGTGTGAGTTGGTGTGAGTTAGTGTTTTAAAAATGGATGTGAAAATTATTGAACTTCGAAGGGAAAAAAATTTTATTTATCGACAAGACCACTCCCTCGGGATACAGAATCTTGGTGTTTTCCAGCAACAAAGCTAGGGAGATTTTGGTTAACAGTAATGACACTGTATTTATGAATGGAACATTCAAAAGCTGCAGTAAGCAATTTAATCAAATATATACCGTTTATATCGATATTGGTAGTTCGTCGGAGAAGACAAATACAATTCCATTTATATTTGCGTTACCTCCTAACAAAACCAAAAAGACATACGATATGTTATTTTCATCAATGAAAGAGAAACTACCAAATGTGGAAACCATCTCTTATAAAACTGGATTTTGAACAGGCAGTGATTAGTGCCTTAGAAAATTATTTTCCCGAAGCCAAAATTTCTGGTTGTATATGGAATAATGTATAAGGAAAAATGTTCATGATATTGAACTTGTTTTTGAATACACTAACAACGAAGAGATACGTTTGCACATAAAAATGTGTGCTGCGTTAGCGTATCTACCCATAGAAGATATCGATGATAGCTGGTTATGCATTCAACAAACTTCTCCTATTTCTGAAAAAAAAGGAACAGTTTTATGACTACTTTGTCAAACAATGGTTAGAAAATACTCACATTACCAAGGAAATGTGGAGTTGCCCTGATCAAAGACATCGCAGTAATAACGTTTCAGAAGGTTGGAATCATTGTCTGAATACATTAGTAAGACCACATCCCAATGTATTCCAATTAATGAAGTGCCTGTTTAAAGAAGCAGAAATATTGTGTTCACCTTTATGATGGATTTACTTTCAATCTAGAAGGAAAGAGGCGCAAGAAAACATATATTAATCTAGATAAAAAAATATCCATAACTTTACAGAAATATAAAGATATAAGGGACTGAAGGTTGTGTTTAAGGACATTGGCATATATCCAGAAGCTGCAATAAATAGGCAATTTTTTATTCCCAAGAATTTTTTGTATATTACTGTATAAAAAGTTTAAAAAAAAACGAAAAAAAAAACAAAAAAAAAATTAACAAATAAAAAAAAAACGAAGAAAAAAAATGAAAAAATAAAAAAAAGTCTTCTAAACACGCTAATGTTTATATTATGTATAAACTATGACAGTCCTAAGCTTGAATGAAAGTGTAAAGGGAAGATGGTTTATTTTTATTTTTTTATAGTTTTATGATTTTTTAAGACCAATTTTCTTGATTACAAGAGAGCGCAAAACGGTCGATATAAGAAAATAATTAGCTATACATCTCCATTAAGAAAGTGTTAGAGCAGAAACAGGCCGATTTCAAGTAAGGGCGCAAAACGGTTGAGCGCGTATTGGCCGACACCCAAACTGAGAGGACTGAAAATAAATGAAATAAGCAAGAAAAAGAAGATACAAATGACAAAAAATGGCTCAAAGATGGAGTTAGTCCCAAATTTGTAAAAATCGTATCTCGGATACTGTAAATCTTAAAGACTTCTACTAAACCTCATTTCAAAGCAGAAGGATACAAGTTTTTTTCTGTAAAGCAATATATCCCACTGAAAAAAAAAAAATTGGGTTATGGGACAATAATGAAAAATTTGGGTGTATTCCTGTTTTTTTTTTGCTTGTTTTTTTTGAATATGTCTGTCAAAAAAATGTTTGACTTGTAAAGGGGACATGCAAACTTAATTTTAAACGAGTTTTCTGTAGATGTATATGTACTAAAAATGCATAGAATTCACCTAAATACACACTAGTGGCATACGTACAAATTCATCTCCTTTTCAAAAACGTACCCTTTAAATGGTAGCACTCCGCGGGTGGATGATGTGAAACGGAGTTATGACGAAATTTATGAATGTAATTTTAGAAAAATGAATCTGAAGCCAGGCCTGTCTAAAAAATTACAAGTATTTTATTCAATTTTTAGTATTAATCAATGACATAAAAATATTACGTCTCATTTGAAAAATACTGTAACGTAATTAATTTTGTAATAATATAAGCAGATAACAATAAGTTGTTATTTACTATTATTTGGAATTAAATAAGTTGAAAGATAAGAATGTCCAATTATAAAAATTGAAAAAGAGGAAATATTGTCTGAGAATGTAGTTATTTATTCGCAAACGGTGACCGATGGAAATATTTCATAACACAGTAATCACTTTATAAATAATTATTTGCGGATGTAATTATTTAAATTATTGTATGATGACGATTATAACAAAAGCGACATTTTTATCGAAATCCCTCTAATCTTCCACACATATTTTTTTCTGGTCCGGTTTAATAAGTATTCACCAGCTTTTTGAGTATTATTTAGTTATTTCTTTATTTAAATTAGAGAGCGAAACATTATGCAAAGTGCATATAGATTCATATATCGCATATATTTCTTTATTTCAAGCAATACTGTATATTTAAGTTAAACAGGATTAATTTGGCTATTTTAAACATTTTAACACCTTAAAACAAAAAGCGCACATTGCGCATATATAACTTTTGCATTAGATGGCTAAGACAAGCTTAAATAGAAAATTTCAGCCAAATCCATGCAATTCGACAAAATTGGGAGGTAAGGCTCTATTTTCAGCCTGAGTTACTGGACTACTGCCTGCTTTAAAATTAGTTGCCCTTCTGTTCACTTTCTGGCGACGTGTTGTTATCTTCTGATTTTTAGTAACTCTAAAGTGTTAGGCATTCTGCACACGAAGCGTATCATCATAGACGCGTATAAGTTTCGTCATACTTTCACAATACCTACTAACATGCGTGAGTGTGTTAATCCAGAAGAAAGACTTATGATAACACTAAGGTAAGTAAAAGACGTACTATATATCTAGGTGTATTTGTTAATAGAATATTACATTAATATTTATAAGAAACAATGTTGTTACATATTGATCGAAGGAGGAGAAATGTCATCAGTAGTAACTGTGCTGCAATTACTTCTATGAAATGAAGTTGTGGCAATATCAATGGGCGAAGAATCGGTTGTGCCCACTGTATACATTCAAAATCCACTTGAGGTGTGCGATGCTGATTCGTGGTGGTGATAGTCTATTCTGGAAATATCGTGTATCGTAAAGTGTTGAGTTAGATTCTTTTGTTCTTGTTATCTAATTACCTATTCGATTAACGTTAGAGTTTGTATTTTGAATGTTCGTAAATTTTTGTCAGATAGTCTTTTTACATCAGGTAGTAAACTTAATATCAACCTTAAAATGGAACTGGGCAGGGCACGTCGCGAGAACGAAGGACGGCAGATGGACAAAACGCATTCTTGAGTGGAGACCCAGACAAGATGCCTTTAGGAATAGAGGACGACCACCAACAAGATGGACGGATGACCTGAAACGGACACATCAAAATTGGATGCAGGCGGCTCAGGACAGAAATTTGTGGGGTGAACTACGGGAGGCCTATGTTCAGCAGTGGACGAGTATGGGCTGATTGATGATAAGTAAACTTAAAAGAAACATATTTCGACCATCATCTGGTGATTCCAGGGTATTACTATCTTTTTTATTTACATATTTTTTATGTACATACAGATTCGATTACTAAACTGTTATTATTTTCTTCAGTATTATTTTCAGCTATGTTTTTCGTTTGGCGGTGCTTGAGATGATTTTTCTTCATCTGGCTGCGTCAATACCTCACCTGGTTTTATATATGACAATACAAACTGAAACTGCATAACGTCGTGCAAGTAGTAAGGTTTTTTGCTTTTGCTTAAGAGCGAGATGGGAATGGTTTTTAGGCTCTGAACAAATCCACTGCGAATGTTCTTCCATTTTTCTTTACAGTTAGCCTCTGCAAAGAGTAAATATTGTTAGAATATGTATACAAGCTAAAATTAAGTTGTTATACATTTTCACTTTGGTTTTTTGTTTCAGGTATTTAGCTAATGGCTGCCCATTTGCTGCTCTAACTTTATATTTTCAAAGAGGTAAACGTACCATTGGATTAATTATAGAAGAAACTACAAATGCCACATGGAATTCGTTAAAAGAACTATATGTATATGGTATTACCAAATACAAAAAATTGAAAGAAACATTACAGAGATTTTATGAATTATGGCAATTACCAAACTGTCTAGGAGCGGTCGATGGGAAACACAGAATTACAAAATATCCGAATTCAGGATCTTCAAATTTTAATTATAAAAATTATCATTCTGTTATTTTACTGGGTTGCTGATGGTATCTTTACTTTAATATAAAGTGGGTATGCTGGACGAAATAGTGACGGCGGAATCTTTCGGGTGTCGAGATTTGGTCGTTGGTTGGAAAGCAACAATACTTTACCACCGTCAACTGGACTTTCTCATGACGAAAGTGACAATAAGATCCCATACTATTTTGCAGGAGGACGCAGCATTTCCTCAAGAAAAAATGTCATGATACCATACTCTGAAAGAAATGTTGATAATAAAAAACAAATTTTCAATTACAAACTTAGTCGAGGTAGAAAAACTATAGAGTGCACATTTGGAATGATGACTCAAAAATTTATTTCAGGTTTCGTTGACACCTAACAGATAATGACAATACGAAACTATTATCTTAATAATCCAGTGTGCTTGTGTATTACACAATTTTATTCGAAAAAAGGACGATGCATTGTATACAGTACCTTCAACACTTACTACAACACAAAATATACCACGAAATGTAGGAAATCTGCCAGACATCAATAACTTAAATATAGATGAAAATTCTTTATCTCAACATTTACGAAATTACTTAGCAAATTATTTTTTATTACAAAATACTGCGTTACCATGGCAATGGATGTATTGTTTATAAAATATAAAAATTAATTTAATTAATATGTACCTAAATAACAATTAAGTTTTATTTTAACCTACCTGACCACTGCATTTGCCTGGCTACTGCTGACCACACTTTTTCAGTCACATCTTTCCTGGAGTACTCTTGTAGGGTATTATTATGTAAATAGTAAATATTTTCAATCAGTTGGAAAAATTTTAATATTTGATCCGCCATTCTCATAAAATTCCGTCAAAAAAGGTGTTCTAACACTAAAGCGCACCGTACTACAAGCGACTGACCTGACATCGTTGTACGCTTGGCGACTTGAAGCTGGTCTGCGTTGGCGACTCCACGCCGCTTACGCTTTGTGTACAGTATTCCATAAAGACATAAGTGAGCTTTTCTATAAAGACATACGCTTTGTGTTGTGTGCAGTATGCCTTAGTCACACACCGTACTGACCGTACCGTGAACGTGAACGGGAACTGATTCCACCGGCAACGTATAAATAGTCTTTTGAGAAAATGAAGGGCGGCATTCTTGTAGAGCCCACTGCAAATTTGATCAGTTCCTGATGATTTATTATTTTTAAGCTTTTTAATGGCTTGGGCAACCTCTTAATGGTAGGTGGTCCTTCGTTTGGGTTGTATAGGTTCCAATCATTTCGATCTGTTAGAGTGGTATCTGCTTCTTCGATATAATGGTCATTAAATTTTGCGTCGAATAATTCAAACAATCGTTTTAAGAGAAAAACCGTCTCACTAAGGATATTTTCTTATTCATACTTACAGCTTTCAGTTATTGGCTTAAACTATTTGGTCATTTTGTTCAAATTTCTGTAGAACTTTTGAGTTGCGTTTTGAATTTTTTGATATTCTATGCTATATCAAAAAGGGTAATGGTACTAAAGTTGGTGGCATCTCATGCCAAACTGAATTTGATACAAGTTTATGTTCCTACGCCGAATGTTGACGAAGAAGAAGTAAAATATTTTTACCAAGATATAGAAAAGGCACTTAGAATATCGAAAACAAGAGAAATCAAAGATTGGAAAGGGACAAAGCGGAAAGTGTATAGGAAACCATAGCCTATGAGAGATAATCAATATGATGGAACAACAGAAACAATTTAAAAACAGAGACAACAATAAATACAGAGAGATAAACCATGAGATCAGGAAGATGATAAAGCAGGCAAAAGAAAAATACTTTGAAGAGAAATGCAAAGAGATCAAAGACCATCAAAATGAAGATGACCTGTTTAATCTACACAAGAAAGTAAAAGAACTGGCAGGACTAAGAAAACAAAATTCCATTCGTGCAATTCTGGATAGACACGGGACTACTATAACACATACGGACGAGAAAGAACAAAGATGTGAAGAATATATCGACGAATTGTTCGATGATGAAAGAGGAGATCTAAAGCACATAGAACATACATATATTACAAAAAAAGAAATATTACATGCATTAAAAACAATGAAAAGTGGGAAAAGTCCTGGGCCTCACATGTTTATTATAGAAATCCTAAAAATTCTTGATGAGAAGCACATTGATATCTTAGTGACACTCTTGAACCAAATTTATAGTTCAGGCGTATTACCCAAAGAGGTAACGTCGATTTTTATTTCTCTCCCAAAAAGAAAAACACAAGAGACTGTAGTGATTACCGCACCATTAGCTTGATGTCTCATGTGTTAAAGTTACTACTAAAAGTCATCCATAACCGAATATATCACAAACTGGACACACACGTTAATGATGCACAATTTGGTTTTCGCCAAGTCCTGGGAACGCGTGAAGCTCATTTTTCACTTAACATAAATGTACTGATACAAAGATGTCTGGACGTCAATAAAGATATATACGCGTTTTTTATTGCTTAAAATAAAGTATTCGATAAAGTACGACATAAACAATTAATTAATGTCCTGAAATCAAAGAGGGCTGACTACAACGACCTCACGATCATATCAAATTTATACGATAAACAGCGAGCAAAAGTACGTGTTAACAAATAGCTGTCATAAGAAATTGAAATTAGATGTGGGATGAGACAGGGATACGTAATGTCGCCAATTCTTTTTATTACCTACTCCGAAGAGATCCTGAAAAAACGCTTTTGAGGGTGAAACAGCTGGAATAAATGTAAATGGAGTTCTCAATGGAGTAAAGAGAATAGCGGAGTATGAAAAGGAGTATGGTCTAACAATGAATGTCAAAAAGACGAAATATATGAGAATATCGAAAACTCAAAGAAATAATGAGAATCTTTCAATAAACGGTACCAACGTAGAACAAGTTGACAAATATGCATATATGGGAACAATGATTAACTCTACAAATGATTACATTCAGGAGATCAAAATCAGAATAGAAAAGGCTAGAGCATATTTAAACAAAATGGAAATAGTGCTATGTACAAGGGATTTAAAATTGGAACTAAAAGTTAGGCTGGCGAGGTGCTATATTTTTTCGACTGTATTTTATGGAATGGGATCTTGGACATTGAATGCGACATGAGATTCTGAGAAGGATGAATTAAGAAATAGAAATTTAAAATATAACTAAAACAGGAAAATTGGAATATCTTGGACATATTACACGTGGAGAGAAATACACCTTGCTCCAACTGATTATGCAGAGAAATATTCAAGGAAAGAGAAGCATAGGGCGGCGTAGAATCTCATAGCTGCGCAACCTGAGAGAGTGATACGGGATGTACATCAAATGAACTTTTTAGAACAGCCGTCTCAAAATTCCGAATAGCTATGGTGATCCGACCTTCACCGCGGAGATGGCACTTAAAGAAGATGCCTTCTAACTGCTTTTCCTCAAACTACCTTTTTCTTCTACGTTATATTTTTTCTTCTGTTCTTAGGATCATACTTTGATTTTCTTGTGCATTCAGCTTGATTCGTCTTTAGGTATACTCTATTTTTGTTATTTGTTGCTTCTTTGCAATCCTTGTCAAACCATTCATTTGTTTAACTGATTGGGTTTTTAGCCAATATTTTTGTTGCCTTCTCTATTATTGAGTTTCTACATTTTTCCACAATTCATCTACATTTTCTCCGCCTCTCTCTCTCTCTCTCTCTCTCTCTCTCTCTCTCTCTCTCTCTCTCTCTCTCTCTCTCTGTCTGTCTCTCTGAATGGTTTCAATGTGCAGATTATCAACATTAATTTTATATTTTGTTTCATATGTTTATCCTTCATTAGGTTTGATATTTTTACTTCAATTTTTGTCATTACAAAAAAGTGGTCACTTTTTATGTTTGAACCTCGGTAGCTTCTGGTCCATAAAGTCATAAGAATGGCTTGCATCTATCATGATGTGATCTATTTCAATAATGGTTTGATAAATGTACTTATTACATCACTGTCAATAATATTCTACTGTATTTAAAATATAATGGTATTTTATTCTTGGTAAAATTGATATTTTTTTACAAACCCCGTATGAGGTCTAAAAATTGTCATCTCATGGTTGTATTTTTAGTTTTGGACCATGTACAACTTTTTATTCAAAAAAAAAAATTTCTTACAAAAGCAATAATAAAATAGTTTTCATATGGTTCCTACTTAAGTAGATACACAATACTTTTGATTCCTCTTATACATTGGGTTTTCTCTTTTTCTCCATAATTTCAAATAGTTTATCTATCAACCCAGTTGAAGGATTTTAAACACTATAAATACAATATACGTTTCTTCTTTCTCTACTACCAACATTACTGTGAAGACATTATATACTTAAAGCATACCTCCTCTGAAAAAAATTAAACGGAAAAGCCCCAGGACCGAATAATATCACAGACAGAGCTCTTAAAAGTTTGCCGGTGAAAGCAATCGTATGCATATCTTTTTATATAGACATGACTCTATCTGTTTTTCAGTGTGCCTCCAGTAAGTTGTCATTCCATCGTTTTCGTGTTCTTTCTACTAATCGTCTTCCTATTAGGGAACCGTCTCTTGCCGTCTTTATTATTCTATTTGTTGTCATTCGGCTTATATGATCGTTTTATTCTACTCTTTTATTTCTTACCCAGTTTTTGATGTTCTCCACCTTACATCTATGTCGTATATTTGTACTTCTAGCTCTGTCCCATAGTGTCTTACCATTAATTTTTCTAAGTAGTTTCATCTCTGCTGTTTCTAACATCCTTTTTATCCTCTCTGTGTCAGGTCTTGTTTCTGCCGCGTATGTCATTATTGGTCTGATGACTGTTTTGTAAATTCTGCCTTTCGTTTCTTTCTCGATATTTTTATTTCTCCATATTGTTTCATTTAGACAGCCTGTTTGCTCTATTCACTTGATTTTCGACTTTTTCGTCATTCCGTAGCTAGATAATGTGATGCCTAGATATTTAAACTCCATCACTTGTTCTATTATCTGACCTTCCAGCTCCAATTTACATCTTAGTAAATTTGCTGTTATAACCATGCATTTTGTCTTTTTGGGGAAACTAACATGTTAAATTTTCTGGCGAGTATATTAAATTGGTGCAGCATACGTTGTGTATCATCTTTACTTTGACAGCCATATGCAAAAAGCAAAAATACAGGCCGTTATGTACAGACAACGAAAAAGCAGAACGAACAGGGAAATCGTCATAGCAAATACCCCTGCAGAATGAACAAATCAAGCGAAGTATCGTGGAGTGATTTTTGACAGGAAACTATAACCCGACAAGCGAGAGCTGGCGGGTTGTGTGTAGAACAAATTGAAAAGTGGAAGGGATTGCTCATTTCTATTGCAGTCGGCTAGGAGTTCACATCGTGTATAACCATTTAAGTACCTATAATATATACCTATAATCGCGATTAAGTTCCTGTCCTATCTCTCTTAGAATAATTCTTTTCTATTTTCGCGCAGCTCACCCGCCAGCTCTCGCTTGTCAGATTATAACATTTACTAAGAAGTCAACTCTCTTCGCTAATAGGCAGAAAGAGTAAACAACGATTTAAAACAAAAATGAGAGCAGCTAACAGCGTAATACTACCCTTATTAACATACGCCTCTGTCGCATTGGTACACCCATGCAAAAGATAGGAAGCAAGAGGAAGAAAATCCAAACAGCACAGAACTACACGATTAGAGATGCATTAAGAATACCTAAATACGTACCACTAAGAGACGTATTTAGATACTCTGGGCAGAAAAGAACCCTAAGGACAATGGATGAAAGAGCCTATGGAATTTTCAACGGACTCAGGAACTACCCTAACAGGAAGCTAAAACAGTTAAGAGATGTTAAAGAAGAAAAACAATGAAGACTAATATAGCCACATGTTAGTCAAATAACAATCATTAACAGACAGGAAAGCCCCAAAAACAGCCAAGACTATGATTACATCTGACCATCTAAAATATGGTGGTTTGTAACAATAGGAACCGATGCCTCGGAAAGGAAGAGGTAGCATAGTTACTTATAGTAATAAGTACCATATACACGGTGTGTGATGGCCGTATACACCTTAGAATGCACACCCTAATTCAAGCACATTTTTAGTTGTAATTTTAGTATTAGGAAAAACAACTTAAACAAAAATTAAAATATAAAAAAATTCGTTTTTGTGTCTAAACCAACCAAGCTTTTAAATCCTTACATATTCAAGTAAATACTAATCCGTCAGATTTAAATTCATATTCAAAAACATTTTGATGAAGTCTGAGCACCGAGACCATGTGCGACAGTCATGGGCTCGGCGGCCAGAACCCTAGATTGCCCAGTCGACGAGGAGGACAAAATTAATTTTGCCAAATCGGCGGCTGAGTGATCGAGTATTCGGACATTCGGATTTCGGACAAAGAGTCATCAAATTAAATTGATAGTTCTCTGTTCAAAACACACACTTTTTCTTTAGGAACTCAAGTCCTTCTGTCCAGTAGAGTAGTATAATAATTATAAATGTTTTATTAATTTATTACGTAACTTATGCTATTTTAAATTCCTAAATCTATTTAATCCACAGAAAATTCTACTCCGGCTCTGTTTATAGCATTCATGTGACGTAAAATTTGAAGGTGAATTCCGCTCGATAACCAGTTCCAGTTACCACAAACACAGTTCTGTAGAGCCGGCCAAGCAAATACTAGTTGGACCCTCGTCATGATCATCTCCATACTTTTAATGTACGACTAAAAGTAACAAGTAACTACTGTGGTGATTTTATCTAGAATCAGCTGTGACGAAAGCCGCGAAATGTAGTGTCACTTCTGTCAGTTTCCAAACAGCAGCATGTAGTGTAAGCCGCAGTGTTGTGTGATAATTATTATTATAAAAAAATAACCAAATCAAAACAATGACAAACGTCTTGATAAATAGCTATACATTTATAGTCTACAAATAGAAATATTAGTCGATAATATATTCATCTCAACCTACTTAGCTGTGACATTTTTCCTTTGTTTTGTTAAAACTTATTCAACAATCCCCAGATTAAAGTAAGTACTGTAATTATACATTGTAATGTAGCTTTACTAAATATTGTATGTTTCGATTGATACAAGGGTAATTATGTGGAATTTGATATATTTTAACGACTGTTGTCATTCTGTAGTTTCATTGTGAAATCAATTTCATAAAATGGTCGTTTTTCTATAATAACATTAGATATTGACATAACTCTAAGCTAGGTATCCAAAATAATAGTTTTTATGGATATAATAGAAATAATACAGGGTACTTAAAACAATATAAATTTATAGAAACCAGGATTTTACAACAGGTCTCTTTCAAAATATTTTTCTTGTAAATCTTTGTAATTTAAATATGACAGAAAATGAAAACCTCTTGATTTTAAGGCACAGTATTATTCAGCATAAGTATGCAATGAACAATAACCAATACTAAAGGGACCAACATTAAAGGGACTAAGTTTCAAAAATTGTCAAAACTAATAAACGAAATTGTACACAACTTATCACAATTACATGGTTTTTGATAATTTTGTCCATACTTAATTTTGACTCTACTTATACACTAGAACATGTTAGAATCATTTATTTATTTTCTCTTTTTGAATGCTAGCATTCATGTTTTTTAGAATGCTAGAAGTTAAACAAAAATGGCATTTTATTGACAAATTATAATTGACCAAATTTAAACCGTTAATTCTTTTTCTTCTTCTTTCTCAGCTTTTCCCTTTTCAGGGGTCACTAGTCCTTACTCTTCTTCACCACTCATTTGTGTAAATCATATCTTCTTCATCTAAATCTTTCTCAATTAAGTCTTCTGCCACACAGTCTTTGCATCTTCTCCTTAGTTTTTCTCTACTTTTCTTTCCATCAATTTCTAACAGCCCCATCCTTCATCCCACATAGTTTTTGTGACCAAACCATTGGAGCCTTTGTTCTTGTATCTTTTTGAGACTGTAGGCACCTTGACTCTTCGCTAGCCAAGTTGTTCCTGATCCTATCCCTTCTAGACTTACACAATATTCACCGCAACATTTTCATTTTAGCTACCTCCATCTTCTTTACAGGCCACATTTCACCACCATTCACCAATGTAAGCCTCACTACACTCTTCTAGACATTTCGTTTCATCCCTTACCTAATTTTTGCTCACATAGTAGTAAGTGTTTAATTTTCTGTTATGAAGGAGCCAAGGTATTTAAATTATTACAGCGGTATTACCTCTCCATTTACAGCTGCTGAATAATGTTTTGTTTCAAAATGACTTGATCGATGTTTAATTGCTCTACCATTACAATAAGTCCTTTTTGGCTACTTTATAAGTACTTACATAGATAATAGAGTAAAGAAATCTCAACATAAATGATTATGAACAAAAAACTTGATCGCTAGAGAAATAATTGTCGTTCATTATAAATATTTTCATATGAACCTATATAATTCTACAGCTATTATCATCATTTTAGTAACTAATTTGCAACCTGATGTAATTAATTTAATTACAATTCCATAGATAATGGAAAATTTTGTTTGTGCATATTTGCTAACAAGATCAATATTGACCTCTATTTTAATGATAACTTGCAATATTCTTTTGTTGGCAATTGATTTTTGGGCAAACATTTTGAATAAACATTGGAGATTTTCAACCAGTGTTCTGTTTAATGAAATTTAATTAAATATATGGTATATAAACAGTAACAGACAAAAATGGGCATAAACCCAAGTGATAAAACATAGGATCTACACATAATGATCTATTTACTTTTTCTTACAATATCAGACACACTCTGTGACAGTGATATTTTTTGACTCATGCAATCTAGAATTTAATACTTTGTTTTTTGTCATTTTGTTGACTAGCTCATTGGATTTGAGTTCTAATTGATGTGTGGTTTTACCCAAATGAATTAATTTGCATACAATCTTTATAACAATGAAACACATTTGTGGGGTGTGGAGTATTTTTGGTTCAACATTTTGCACAACATCAAAACTGTTGTTTTTATGTTGCCAAGAAAAATATTCATCCAAAACTTAAAAAATATGTACTTACCTTTAAAGTATTCAAGTATATTTTTATAGAAGGTTATTAGTGATGGTACATTATAGGCTATAATATATTATAATGATTAATATAAAATATAAACTACTTATATAAAGTTTTTACAAAGTTGATTATAATTTAAATTTTTCTTGAAGTATCACTTATATTTGACTATATAATTTCGTTTTCTTTAAAAACCTAATGATTAGTGATATAAAGTGTGCTTTAGACAGTCCGCACTGTCTAAAGCACACTTTATATCACTTGGTAGTCCAGTAGCTTGTCTTTCTATTTGATATAATGGACAGTCTGTAACAATGTGGCCTACAGTTATATTGTTGTCACAGGCGTAGCATATTCTAGGAGGTTTGCTTTACTAAAATTGGTGTTTTCGCTGCTAGATCTGGGTTTACTTGCCGCAATTTATTATTTGGTAAGAGTTGCCATCTTCATAACGATAAGTTTTTTGTGTACTCATTGATGCATTTTTTCATATCATAGTGAGGAATTTGACTAGTTCAATCATCGGATCTCTCCCTTATATTCAAGTATTTATTCATATAATCTTTTAACAGATGGATCTGGTGGCGAAGATTTTGATAATGACAGAAAGCTTTGTGTGATTAATTAGATTACAAATTTAGTCATATAAGTGCATACCAGATAGAACTGTACAGATAATACTAGGATGTCAAAAACCTCTAATGGGATGTCTAAGATGGTAGGACATGTAATGGATGGAGCAAAATAATCCAGTACTTACTTTCTTTACTTTATTATGTCCGGACATGTCATTCATAAAATTTTGGCCCAGTATCAGTCTATGTCGGTTCCATCTTTGTTGGCGAGGCACAAATCTTCGAGGGTACATCAATGAGGACAGTTTCTGCATGTAAGAAAATGTTCCAAATTCTGTGTTTCTCCACAGTCACAGTTCACATCATGTTGGTCTATTTTCCCCATTTTGCTATGTCTGATTTTACTACAGCGACCCCCTTTCTTATCCTATTCATAGTTTTCCTCTTTTTAAAGTTTAGGAACTGGCCGGTCCATTAACCCTGGGGAAGAGGAAAATACTCAGGCGGTTCAACCTGCACTGTTTTAAGGAAGGTTTTCCTGAATTTTAGTTGCTCTCGTGTTCGAGCTTTGTATAGGGCATGGCGCTCGTCCGCGATCTGTTTGTTTGTGTGTTCGAATGTATTACCATTCCACTCGATTTGGAGTTTTCGCTTGGCTTCCTTTCCGCGAAGGTGGAAAGCGCAGACTTGGTTTTAGAGGGATTGAGTCTCAAGTAATTCTGCAGGTAGTACGCTGTCATTGTTTTTAAGGCAGTTTCAAGTTTCTCCGCCACTTCTTCAAAACTATTTCCTTGACCACACATTGCAAGATCGTCAGCATAGAGGAAGTGCTTGGTTTCGGTCTGCGTGGGTTGGTCGTTTGTTTAGATATTGAAGTTTAGATATTTACCCACACTTCCCTGTGGGAGGCCGTTTTTTTGAATTCTCCACCTACTTACTTTACTCTCCAGCTCAACGAAAAAACATCCGTTTTGAAGTAAGGAATATACAACCTTACCCAGATGGTGGTCATTGAGAGTCGTACAATATGCGGAACCATGTTTTGTGCCTTACTGGGTGATAGGCTGCTGTCTAATCTACGAAAGCAGCGTCTGTTATAAGTTTTTCTTCAAAGCCCTCTTCAATGTGTTGTGTTAGTGCGAGGACTTGACCGGTGCAATATTTGCCGGGTCTGAATCCTATAATTTGAAAAAGTGACACAACAGCGAAATAGGTCTGTAGCGTTTGGGATTTTCTGGGTCCTTTCCTGGTTTTAACAAGGCTATTACTTTAAATTTCCTGCATGGTTTTGTAATTTTGCAGACTTTGCAGCACCTATTATACAGTTAAAAGATTCAAAAATAAAAAATCCACTAGGAAACTAAGTTTCTGTAGCTGGCTGTATACCATATATCACAATTTTTTTTTCAAATCCTTTATAAAAGGTATATAATAAAATGCCCAAACAGGCTATCACAATTACATTACAAAACGTTTTCGGATTATTAAATCCATCATCAGTGTAAACGAGGTATACATGCTACGAGCCACCAAAATATATGGGTCAAAACCCTTTAAATGTTATAAATTTACAGTTGTTTTACATTATATATGGATACAGATTAGGATGTTTAAGTTACCGTTGGAATTGGTAACATGGCGACGTATGACCCTACATAGGTAAACTGGTCACTGAGACGAAGTGTCTTCGAGGACCTAAACTTCGAGAACTTAAATATCCTAATCTGTAACCATATATAATGTAAAACAACTGTAAATTTATAACATTTAAAGGGTTTTGGTCCATATATTTTGGTGGCTCATAGCATATATACCTCGTTTACACTGATGATGAATTTAACAATCCGAAAACGTTTTGTAATGTAATTGTGATAGCCCGTTTGGGCATTTTATTATATACCTTTTATAAAGGATTTGGAAAAAAAACTTTTTTTAAAAGATTCAGTTTTTTGCTCCTTGGCTTAGATGCTTCATTTGTTCACTGCATATATCATCCACGCCTGCAGCTTTCCCGTTTTTTAACCTGTTCATACAGTCGTGGAGTTCTTTTAGTGCAAAAGGAGTTCCTAGGTAGTTTGTCTCCGAGTCCAATCTTCTTCTAGTGTTTGGGTTCTTATATCGGTTCGTAGTTCTTCCATTTATAAGGAATTGAGCAGCGACTTTGTTTGCTGTAACCTTGCAAGGTGGTTTATGTTCTTTTGGGTCACCGCTAAGTTTTTTTTTTTTACAAGGTTCCATGCTATTTTGCTAATATGTGTCATGTCCATTTTTTCCGGGGTCTTAATCCACTTTTCCTGTCTGTCTTGACTTAGCTGTTGGACTAGTACTGCTCTGCAGTGAACCGTTTCTTTGCTAAAAGGATCAGTGGAATAGAGGGTTTCGTATGTTCTCATTAGTTCTTTGGACTCGCTGGACATCCCGGGAACATATTGTTGTCTACATCCTTTGGGATAGCTTTTCTAGACACATTTTTGAGTACCTCTACAAATTTTTCGTAGTTCTCTACTTTTGGTACAAGACATAGCAGCTCTTTTCCAAACTTTGCGCTGAAAAGATGGTGGAAGTTTAATACTATGGATTATCGTGAGGCCGCTCGTTTCGGCCCATGCTTCTACTGCGTCTCCATTTGCTTCGGAATCTCCATAGCCTCAGAGTAAACTGTGACTGTTAAAGTCTCCCAGTAAAATCTGATTGGGTTGTGAGTGGGAGTTAGTTGGGGGTGTAAATATAAAAGGCTGGTTTGGGGGCTTGTATACCGAGGTTATTGTGCATTTTCCGATCTCAGTGGTTATTATCCCTGTACTACTGTATACGTTTATTCTTCGCACAGATGAGACTATGGTTTGAGTTCTCACAAATACCGCGCTCTAATGCTTATTGTGTTGTATCTCCGCAATGAGTTTCATACCGGAGACTTTCGGAATCGCTGCAGTTGGGCCTCTTTGGGTTTCCTGGATGCACAATACCTACATTTCGTGTTCTTGCAGAATTCTGATAAGCTGTCTTGTTTGGCTGTAGTGATGCCCTCGATATTTTATAGTAATATAATAATTAAGTAAGAGAAATACTTCTTGATAGACCCATTGAGGAAAAAAGTAGAGCAAGATTCATAATAAGATACATTGATAATATTGAAGAAAATATGAGATGAGTACATGTTTGAGTAAATTCTTGAGGAGGATATAACCCATATAGGTTTTAAAGCCAGACTTATGATGATGTACGTGGTGCTGGATGCATGAATTTTATTCTGAAGTTGTTTAATCACCTTGTCTGCCGTCATTTTTCTTGTCTTTCTCTTTTGAGAAACCAGAAACCTTTCCGAGATTTCTTTGACATATCTGTTATCACCCAATCTTCTATATATTTTAGGTGTATTTTCTACACCACTACTTGCTAGAACAATTTCTCTGCTAGATGTTATTGACATATTATTTTTCCTCATTAATTTCTCGACATTTTTGTTTGTTTTTAAAGGCACCACCAAGCGAATCATCATCATCATCATCACTGGCTCGACAACCCTTTTTGGGTCTTGGCCTGTTCAAGGATTCTTCTCCATTCTGACCTGTTTCGTGCTTTTTTTTTTTCCAGTTTTTGATTTTTAATGTTGTTATATCATTTTCTATTTGTTCTACGTATCTCAGCTTCGGTCTTCCTCTTGTTCTTTTTCCTACTGGCACTTGTTTGAATATTTTGTTTGGTATTTCGCCTTCTTCCATTCTTTCCACATGTCCAATCCAACGTAGCCTTCCTATTTTAATGAATGTTATGATATCCGGATCCTGGTATATGTTGTATAGTTCAAAGTTATACCTTCTCCGCCAAATTCCGTTTTCTTTTGTGCCCTTATATATGTGTCGCAAGATTTTTCTTTCAAAGGTGGCTAATAACTTTTCCTCCCATTTAGAGAGTGTCCAGGTTTCTGAACCCTATGTGAGTACCGGTCTTATTAAGGTTTTGTATATTTGGCATTTTGTTTTTCTGGAGACGTTATCTGATCTTAGTTGCCTAATTAAGCCATGGTAACATTTATTGACAATAAATATTCTCCTCTTCACTTCCTCTGCAACGTTGTTATCAGACGTAACTAGGGATCCTAAGTATGTAAAGTTTTTTACCGCCTCAATGTTGTATTCTCCTATTGTTAAATTTGGCAGCTGCCTTATTTGTGCGTTTTTATTTGCAGGCATATATTTTGTTTTTGTCTGATTGATTTTAAGACCACTATTTTTTGCAGCTCGTTCTATTTGAGTGAATGCCTCTATCATTTCTCACCAAGCGAATGCTTTCTTGGAATGTACTACTTGTTTACTAGAACATTCCTAGTGATGATGAAGTGTACTAAAATTTTCATAAGACACTACATATATTTTTTCATAAAGCTTTCCTCTGGAAATAGGTTTATTGATTTGAGTAATTATTTCCTATTGCTTGCTACAAGCCTCAATATCCAATGGGTGTGCATCTTTGGGGAGTAATTCTTTCCTATTGCTTGCTACAAGCCTCAATATCCAATAGGTGTGTCCTGCATCAAAGTCATCTCCCATGACATCATATAGTGATCACCTACTTACATGTTCAAAATATTGTTTATATTTTCAGCTCTAATATATAATTTGGGGGCCGTAATAATTAATGCCTTCTAGGTTTTAGATGTTGGTACTAAAATTTAAACATACATCCATTTTAAAAAAAGTAATATCGTGCTTTAGGTATATTGTGTAATATCTATACAATACACTAAACAATGACAAAGCACATTAAAAGTTTAATTGTATTTGAATAATGGTTTTTAGAACAATCGTTTTATGGGTATTATTGAAAAAAATGCAACAGCTACTTACATTTTACTTGGTATAAACATCAATAAAGAGAAAGTGAATCATTTGTACTGGTATGATATTCATGTGTGAATATTGTGACTAATAAAACGCACTAAAATTTTGCATTTGTAAGTTTTATTTTTAAATCTTATAATCTACACATTCTTTATACAGATATATGCATATTTTATTTATAAGTAGTAATTATTAAACTGTTATTTAATTGAATAGTTAGATTGGGATTACGTTAATTTTTGAGAGGAAGCAGATTTTTATGTGTGGAGTGGTTGGTATAAGCTTGTTTAATTTTGTGGGGTCGCCACTTTGTCCCCCGGCCATTATCTTGGAAAAAGGGGGGCAAAGGGTTTTCGCTCTATATCTCTAAATTAGCAACCCTATAGGAAAATTTATAAAACATAATTTGTAGCATATTAAATTTTTTACTACTTTATTCCTATTACTTTTTATCGTAAAATGGAAAATCATAAAGTCATTAACAAATGTAACCAAAAATATAAAAAAAAAATTTTGGGCCTTATAACTTTTTTCTGGCATTTTACAATAAAAAGACATCAGAACAGTTTTCAACGAGTAACTTGCACTATAAATGTGAAATTTCAATAATTTGCCTGAGTTTTACTTCACTTCGAAGTTAACCGGGCTCTTGAACACTTATAAGAGTACGATAAAAACGAACCATTAGACTTAGTTTTTTATTGTTTTTTTTTATGCTTTTTTTATGTTATCTAATTTATTATTTTGTTTACATTGCTATGGTATTATAAATTACTATTTAAATGGGAATAGGCCACAATTAAATTGTCTTGAAAACATTTTATCACAATATTTACACGTTACAGGCATTTAAAAAATAATAAGACACCAAATAAACATAAGACATCAAATAAAGTTAGGTTAAGTCAAGTCCAAACAAATTCATAAATGTCAAACTGTCAAATTCAAACTGTTCCGTTCCCAAAAGCTTAGGTGGTGGGGGGTGCCTAGTCGGGAAAATAAGCTCTCGTGAAAATTGGGACGTCCAAAACTGTCAGATGAAGGCGGTAGGTTTCGCGTCAGTCACGCACGGAGCGAATAGGATAATCATTTTTTAATAAAACAGATCTTAACAAATGTTTTTCTTCCAAGAACGAATTTTCTTTAGAACAAGCCTTTTAATATAAAAATTGTGATTTGATTTAAAATTTAAATATCTCTTGGTATTTGTGGGTTTTCTAGACACCTGAGTCTCATATCCAAAATCGCTCTTAGGGATTAAAACATCCAGGAAAGGTAGTGTGTTATTATATTCCTTTTCCATGGTAAATGTTATTGTCACTTCTTTATCGTTTATGTCATTTAGGAATGTGCACATATCTCCACCATATTGTGGGTTTTAAACTTTCTTCTTTTTCCTTTTATATAGACATGACTATGTCTGTTTTTCAATTTGGTTCCAGTAAGTTGTCGTTCCATCGTTTTCGTTTTCTCCTATTGGAGAACCTTCTCTTGCCGTCTTTCTCTATTTGTTGTCATTTGGCTTATACTAAATAGAAATTGAGACGTCAATAAACATACTTTAACCTTTAATTGTGGCTTATTCCCATTTAAATAGCAATCCCTTTAAAATGCCACAAGAAAATAGCGTCAGAATAACATTAAGAAATGGTATTATTAGTTTATTATCGATCTTTTTCCCGACCACCTATGAAGTAGAGTCTGGAAGCACGTTTTTTTAACTGGTATCCCAATTTGGTCTAATTCACTGAAAATTTCCAGGTGAGATAATATTGACCATAATTATATATTTAAAAAGTGTTGTTTCCACCTATTGTTTTTTCTTTTTCTTTGATGGTTCAGGCTGCGGTTCAGGATCTAATTCAGTATGGAAGGTGAATATTTGCGAAACAACGGAAGTTAAAACTTTTCGGTTAATTTTAATATTTCCATGATGTCACTGCAGGTTTTACCACAACAATTAAGGCACACTGTAGAAAATTTGTGACCTACTTGTCGGTAACCACACATACTTTCACAATTTTCCTTGCATGTGCCGAAAATTAATTTCAGATGTTTGGGCGGTGCTGGAATTTTGAGCGGTATTCAAATTTTTCCATGCTTTTCCAGCCCCAATCTTCAGGATCGCAGTGTTTCCTGCTGATAAACTATTAACACTTGGAAACACATCTTGTGTTGGCGGAAGCGGAGATAAGTTAAATGTAATCTTGGGCACTGTTTTGGCGAATCGTTTGTATCTCGAGTTGTTAGAGAGTTATCTTTATTTTCACTATATAAAGAGGCGAAAACATATTCACCAACGTCAGTAGACAAAGATGGCTTGGCTTTCTCACTAACAACTAATGCTGTTCCGCTAGCTTATTCCTGTATGTTCCTATAAAATTTTGATGAATTTTAGTTTGCCGATCTTGTAACCTACTAATGGCTTGGCTTTCTCACTAACAACTAATGCTGTTCCGCTAGCTTAGTCCTGTATGTTCCTGTAAAATTTTGATGAATTTTAGTTTGCCGATCTTGTAACCTACTAATGTTGTGTTGCATCCTGAAAAACCAAATTCTCCGCAATGACGTCGCCATATATAAAACTTCAAGGACAGTATAATTGATGCGACTCACTTTTGAATGTTTAAAAAAATTGGACACTTTGGACACCAAACACGGGACTGCGTCCTTCATAATGCCGTGAGGAAGACAAGAATGTCAATGTCTTCTGCTACGACAGTCACAGAATCATAGGCTTGGAATGCAGCAAGCGCATAACGGATAACAACTGTATCTGCATCAGATTCAGCCTAGTCGACACTAAAACCCACTTCTGATAGAGCAGTTTTGAGAAATTCTATTAAGTTTGTTTTGTTCTTTTCATTACCAAGAAATTAATCTTGGAATAATATTGGTACGGTTAAACTTTATCTACGTTTCTACGTACGTCTTCAAAACTTCAACGAAACAGAAGATTTCATATTAAAATATGAGTAAGGCAAGGTTGTATACTATCTCCAATGCTGATGCTGTTCAATTAATACGTAGAAAAAGCCTTCGCAGAAGCAGTGGCAGACTCTAATAAGGGTATTAAAGTTAACGGCATATTTATTAATAACAGGTATGCGGATGATACAACCATAGTGGCAGATAACATCGAAGATCTTCAATGCCTTTTAAATTATCTAACTCTTACAAGTGCAGCTCGGGGCTTGAAAATAAATATCAAGAAGACAAAAACAATGATTATAATTAGAAATGATTACCCCAACGCAAATATATATGTCTCTGGAGAAGAAATCGAACAGGTCAGGCAATTTTAATACTTCGGTTGTTTGCTGAACGAGGATTGGGACCCCGAGAATGAAATAAAGAGCAGAGTTGAACAAGCCAGAAATGCTTTTTTGAGGCTTCGTAAGTTTCGGACTGATGGCAAATTGGACTTCAACCTCCGATACAAGATGCTTAAGTCTTACGTGTGGTCTGTTCTCCTGTACAGAATGGAAGCATGGACGTTGAAGGCAGTTCCATTAACAAACTTGAAGGGTTTGAAATATGGTACCTGCGTCGAATGCTTAGAATATCATGGACGGACAGGGTCAGAAATGAGGAAGTACTCAGAAGAGCGGGCTTACAGGATAGGGAACTTTTTAGTTATGTAAAAAGTAAGAAGACTGCATACTTGGGGCACATATTACGAGGAGAAAGATACATTTTAGCAACTGATACTCGAAGGGAAGATAAAGGGTAGGAGAGGTCTGGGACGTAAAAAAATGTCATGGCTGCGAAATATTCGACAATGGACAGGAATCCACAGCTATGAAATGCTTCGCAATGCTGCTAAAAACAGAATTATTTAATCCTGACTATTTAACATCTCACCTGACAAGACGATGTACGGTAAACGTGTACGCAGAAATGCACGGCACCTTAAGAAGAAACTTTATATCTCTTCGTTGGTGCTTTTTCGTGCGACGAAAGCGCACGAAGCCGAGTAAGTTGTGTGGTGGCGGAATGGGTCGATAATAAATTAATATTTTAAAAAAAGGGATAGAAAAAATGATTAACAGTAAACTAAGTCTAATGTTTCGTTTTTATCCTGTTCTGACGAGTAATCAAGAACCCGATCAACTTCGGAGCGCTGTAAAACCCAGAAAAATTAATGAAATTATAGAAATTTTTAGTGAAAGTGATTCGTTGCAAAACCCTCTATAGTATTGCCCTGACATCATTTTATTGTAAAATGACTAGAAAAAAGTTAGGGCTAAAATAATTTTTTTTTATTTTTAGTTGTTTTTGTTAATCACTTTTTTATTTTTTATTTTACCATAAAAAGTAATGAATAAATTTTATAGACAGATTAATTTGCTACAAATAATACCTTATAAAATTTTCTGTAGGGTTGCTAGTTTACGAATGCGAAAACTCTTTGTAACCCTTATTCCAAGAGGGCGAGTAAGATTTCTTAGATGCGTCCTCTAAGAAATACACGCTAAGGCATAATGAATGTAAACTTTGAATGGACTAGGTAAACCGTGACATTGCTTGACACTATTCATGTTGGTAAGTATGGTCTTTTGAAAATGTAGATTTTCATAGTTGATCCGAGATTGATGTATAGCTAATTTATTTTGACAAGAGCTATGACCTTGTAAATAACAGGTAAAACTTGTGTACTAAATTGGCATGACTCATAGCTCTTGTCAAAATCCATTACCTTTAAAGCATCATAGTAATTTTCGCGGCACCATATTCACCAACTATTAACATTTTTGTTTAACCAATTGTTCTCTTTGCAGTATTACCCGTGAAATATTGTTCATCTGATAATGCACCAAGTTGCCCAGATGTTATAGATCTCCTGATTTTACAGTATGTTTCATTTGGTTACCCACATTTTTTTTTGGTTAAAAAACTATTGTTAAATAGCATGTACACAAAATTAATGTTTAAGTCATCATCATTAGGTGGCACTACAGTCTTCGTGAGCACTGGCCTGCCTCAAAACATTCTTCCATCCTTCTCTGTTGAGTGTCTGTTCTCTCCATCCCCTTAATACAATTGTGAAGTTTATATAGTTCTAATTTATTTGTCTTTATTCTAATTTATTGTCTATATTCTAATTTATTAAAACTCACGATAACTAATTACGAATTTATTAAAGTCTTTATTAATTCTAATTTATATTACAAATAATAATTTATGTTTCGTTACATTTCAATATCGCGGTTGCCGAGCTTCTTATGACTCCCTGCAAATAAAAATCTTTCATTTATATACACAACTGTTGTCATCTAGAGAATTCGGCAGACTTCTTGAATAATCTCGTATTTTGGTGAAGGCGCTCGACTCGTTTTTCAACCTCGAGACGTGGATGACTCACTAAAATTAGTGTCTAGAGATTTCTGTAAACAACTGGTAGCGAAGCTCAGGTATATTTTGACCTACAAATTACGAGAATCAATAAAAAGAATTAGTCATAAAATATTTACAGTTCTATATGCCATAACATTTAAAATCGTAACATTGCCCCCCTCTTAAAAGATGGTTCCTCCTGGAACCTTGTCGGGACTGGAACTGGAACGACATGCTGATATCGGCAACTGGACCCTCTTTTACAACTTCCAGTTGTATAGAAATGACAAGGGACGGTTTTCTCTCCGCACCAGTAACTATGCGGATTGCAACAGACTAACACCTGGACTTCGGTGTCTTTAAAGATTTCCTCCACCATGTTTCGTATAACCCTCCAATCTAATTGGCGGCACTCCAACTTTGGCATGGCTAACTTTTGCACGTCGGACTCTAGTACGTGCTCTCTCAACTGAAGTAAGGCTTCCCATACATCTCGGTAGGTAGGTTGGTCACGGGCAGTGTCTTTTGTTACCAGGTAGAAAAGGTAACGTGATGCATCTTGAAGTTTCAAGGTTTTACCAGGAGCTGGCACTTGGCATTGAAGTTCTGCAACTCGACCAAACTTCCTTTGAAAGACGGATGCCAACCCTGGTGCATCTTTGATACTGGCCGGGATGGTAAGGGCCAGTGAGTAGTCATCGGGAAGCGCGAGTAGATCTTGCCTTTCTTCAGTGGTAACACCATGTCTTGCTTTACCGGTACCTCCATAGGCACCCATGAATTCCTCAAACGTGAGGTCAGACACATCTTGGACTTGGTTGACTTCCACTTCTTCATCTACGTCGTGGTCACCCTCGAAAGACGCCAACCGGTTATGGTGTACTATCATCGGCTTTCCTCTCGGAATCTTGCTTATTCGGTAAATAACATCATTGATCTTCTCCATAATGAGGTATGGACCTTCCCAAAACTGCTGCAATTTGGGAGAACAACCTTTTCGCTTTTTGGGGTTATAAAGCCAGACTTTATCGTTCTTCTTAAAACACCCCTTTTCGGCTTGTGTATCGTACCGTTTCTTCATTCGGTCACTAGCGATTTGGAGATGGGAACGGACCAATCGTGTACATCGTCCATTCTTCTTCGTAATTCGATCACATAATCTTCACCTGCTACATCTTCTCCAGGTCGACACCCAAACTCTAGATCACAAGGTAGTCGCATCTCGCGTCCGAATAGGACTCTGGCTGGTGTCTGGCCTGTTGATTCATTAACAGCAGATCTGTAGGCCATTGTGAAGAACGGAAGATATTGGTCCCAGTCTCGCTGATGATCGGATACCATCTTTGATCAAATACTTGCCAACTGTTCTATTCATTCGTTCTACCATACCATCCGATTGCGGATGATAAGCCGTAGTTCTTGTTTTCTTCATAGCTAGTCTATCACATATTCCTTGGAATAAATCGCTTTCGAAGTTCCTGCCTTGGTCACTATGGATCTCCAAAGGCACTCCAAATCGGCTGATATATTCTTGGATCAACTTATCTGCAACGGTGGCGGCCTTCTGGTCTGGAAGTGCGTAAATCTCGACCCACTTAGTGAAGTAATCCATTACTACCAACATGTACTTGCCTCCATTATCACTTTCTGGAAATGGCCCAGCAATGTCCAAAGCTATTCTTTCAAACGGGCTTCCAACATTATATTGTCTCATAGGAGCTCTCCTTTTTCGATAAAGCCCGTTACTCGTAGCACAAATAGTACATTTCTTACACCAGTCTTTTACATCGTCGGAACTGTTCATCCAATAAAACCGTTCCCGAATTCGCTGAAGGGTCTTTTTCACACCAAAATGCCCTCCTGATGGACTGTCGTGTAACTGACGAAGTACTTCGGCTATTCTGCTCTTTGGAATCACCAACTGTCTTCTCTTCTCTGAACCGTCATCATTTTCCAGGACTCGTTTGAGCAAGCCATCTTCCATGATAAATGAGTCCCACTGGGCCCAATACGTCTTAACTATTGAGCCTAGGTTCGATATTTCTTGCCAAGGTGGTCGACGGTTTTCCTCTTTCCATTTTCGGATTTTCTGTATAACTGGATCTCTCTCTTGTTCTTCCCTGATCTTGGTAGGCGTCCAGTCGTCGTGGACCACCGTCGTTCTTAGCACTGCTGCTTCCTTGGATTCCGTTTTGTTGCAGTGAGAACACTCTGCTGGGCATGGCCTTCTGGAAAGAGAGTCGGCGTTTCGGTGGCTAACTCCGGCCCGGTGCTCAATCTTAAAATCATATTCTTGGAGTCGTTCGATCCACCTGGCTATCTGACCTCTGGATTCTTAAACTGCATCAACCACTTAAGGGTGGCATGGTCGGTTCGGATTAAAAACTTCCTTCCATACAGGTATTGATAGAAGTGCTCTACTGATTTCACTACTGCCAGAAGTTCTCTTCTCGTGACGCAATAATTTCGCTCAGGTTTTGAGAGAACTTTACTAAAATATCCAAGGACTCTTTCCTGTCCTCCTTGAATCTGAGACAGCACTCCTCCAATTCCCACATTACTTGCATCTGTATCTAAGATGAACTCTCCTTCTGGCAGTGGATACCCTAAAATTGGTGCTGTGATTAAATGCTTTTTTAAGGTTTTCAAAGGCATTCTGGCAGTCTACATCCCAGCAGTATTCTCTTGCTTCCTCTGTAAGTCGCGTTAATGGTTTAGCGATATCTGCAAACTTCTTAATAAACCTCCGGTAGTAAGTACACAGTCCCAGAAAACTTCTCACTTGATGTTTGTCAGTTGGTTTTGGCCATTCCTTAATAGAATCGATTTTTCCCTTATCCACGGCCACTCCTTCTTTACTGACTATATGACCAGATAATTGACTTTACCTTGAAATAGCTGGCACTTCTTGGGGTTTTAACATCAATTGGGCAGCTTTAAGTCGATTAAAAACGTTTTCTAAATTCTTCAGATGGTCTTCAAATGTCTCCCCCAAGACGATTATGTCGTCTAGATAAACTAGGCATGTTTTCCAAGATAACCCTCTCAACACATTTTCCATAAGCCTCTCAAATGTCGCAGGAGCGTTACAAAGTCCAAATGGCATAACGTTGAATTGCCATAATCCAGATCCTGTGGTGAAGGCTGTCTTTTCTTTATCTACCGGGTCCATTTCTACCTGCCAGTATCCAGACTTCAAATCCAAAGTAGAAAAATAATTTACTTCCAGCCAATGTGTCTAATGTGTCATCGATCCGAGGCAGAGGATAACTATCTTTCTTGGTAACGTTGTTCAGCAAACGGTAATCCACACAGAACCTCGTTGTTCCGTCTTTCTTCTTAACCAGGACCACCGGAGAGACCCATGGGCTCGTAGAAGGTTCTATCACCCCGTCTTTCTTCATTTCCTGAACCAATCGTTTCAGCTTCCTCTCTTTTCGTCTGTGGTAATCGTCGAGCTGTTTGACGAATTGGCTTAGCATTACCAGTATCAATTTTATGCTTAACAACGGTAGTTCTTCCCGTCTTTCCTCCTTTCGGTACGAAAATATCACGATACTGCCGAAGAAATTCCCTTAATTTCCTTTTCTCAATCTGATTCAGAGACTGTCCAGCAACCGCAACCATTTGATCAAATTTATCGTTGGAATTATCAGACGTTGTCGTCTGACGGATTATGGATGTGACAGGTACACAAGTTCCTACTTTTGTCTCTTTCTTGATGGTCACTGGGTAGTCATTGACATTAATAAGTCTCACAGGAATTTCTTTAGCCGAAGTCACTAATTCTTTTCCAATTATGATTCCACGGCCAACTTCGTCGTCATGATTCCAAGGCTCCATCATAACAGGTGTTCCTTCGTCCACAATTCCCTGTAGCCGCGCTACTATTATCGTTTCACTTCTCGCAGGCACGACTGTATCTTCTTTAACGGCTGCTTGCATAGTGTTGTCATCATGTGGATGGAGAAATACCTCCTCGTTACCAACTTTGATTACCTTATTCTTAAAATCCAATTGGGAATCCATGCGTATTCATTACGTCCATTCCTAATATAACATCCTCTTCGATGTCAGCAACTATAACAGTATGGACGAACTTTTCTGCTCCAATTCCTAATTGTACCTGGATTTCTCCATGAATGTTGGCATTTTCACCTGTGGCGGTCCGAAGTCGCAACCTCGTTGGTAACAGTTTCTTTCGGCTGTTTATAACTGTCGGGCGTATAATGGTTCTGGTCGCTCAGTATCCACCAACAACGTATGCTTTTTACCATTTATTTCTCCATCTACATATACACTATCTTCACGACATTTCAAAGAAGCTATTAGTATCAGCGGGTCTTTGGTAAAGTTCTGGGTCGAAGCTGCTCCCCTAAGGCCGACGCGTTCTGGTTTTGTCTTCGGTCTTCGTTTTCTTGTGTGTCATGGCTTTTTATCATATTAAAGAGCTGGTCAAGTTTATCTTCGTTCTCCTTCCTCTTTTACAGTTCTAACTTTACTGTACCCGCAGAGGCTAGCGTAGCTGACTCGTATTCGAGGGCGGCAGATAAGACATCCATCAGTGTCTTGTGACGAGCTAATCGTAGTGTTCTTTGCATCTCATGATCACGAAGACCATCAATAACGTTTGAACGGCCAACTTTTCCATCATGTCTTCGGGAGCTGTTGGATAAGCATATCGCACATCATCTGGCAATATCTACTTCATATTCTTGAAGGGCCTCATCTTTCTTTTGTCTTCGATTTTTAAGCTGCGACTGATATACGTGCTCCAAGTGTTCGTGGCCAGTATCGCATATTTAACCTCTTCTTCAGTTGTTCGAAATCATCCGTCTCCTCTACGGCTATGGTCTGGAGCACATCTAAGGCATCTCCTCGAAGAGCGATAGTCAGTTTTACAGCCTTTTCTTTTTCAGACCATCCATTCGCTCTTGCAGCTGATTCGAACTGTTTCATGTAGTTGTTCCATGATGATTTTCCGTCGAAAGTTGGGACTTTGACATGAACGGAACTTCCACTTCCTTCAAATTTCGGCCGTGTTTCCAACTTACATTTTGTCTCGTCTTCTTTTATCTCTACCGGATCTAAAGCTACCGTATTAATTGGTGGTAGCACTCTCGTGTTAGTTATCATGGTCTCTAACTGTTTGATTTTCTCTTCAACTTATCAAATGTTTTAGAGACTTCTTCAAATTTCTCATTATTCTTTTTAGAAGTTTCTTCCATCATTTGAGAAACATTTTCAAATTTCTCGTCGAATCTTCTAGACACATTTTCGAGTTTCTCGTCGTTTTGTCTACCTACTTCTTTAATAATTTGAGACGTTTCATCCAATCTTTTGGAAACGTTCTCGATATTTTCCATCAATTATTTTCGTTTAAAACGGCTTCTTCTGCTGACTGGAACTGGAATGTCTCTGGGTCGTCTCCATTCTTGTTGAGAACAGTCTTCAGTCGTTCTTGGAGGATCTTCTTGGACCCGCTGCAGTCTTCATCGCGTTCTTCTAGTTGCTCACGCAACTGTTTCACTGAAAGTTCTACTAGCAGCATCTTTGGTCAGGCACACACGTACTTTTTAAATGTTCTTTTCGTACACGATCACTACTGGACTACGCGGATGTTCCGACGAACAATACCTTTCAAAAGTTCAAAAGTCTTTTCAAAAATCAAATTAAATTTATCTACAATCCACTTCTGCACCACTGTGAAGTTTATATAGTTCTAATTTATTTGTCTTATTCTAATTTATTGTCTATATTCTTAATTTATTAAAACTCACGATAACTAATTACGAATTTATTAAAGTCTTTATTAATTCTAATTTATATTACAAATAATAATTTATGTTTCGTTACATTTCAATATCGCGGTTGCCGAGCTTCTTATGACTCCTGCCAAATAAAATCTTTCATTTATATCACAACTGTTGTCATCTAGAGAATTCGGCAGACTTCTTGAATAATCTCGTATTTTGGTGAAGGCGCTCGACTCGTTTTTCAACCTCGAGACGTGGATGACTCACTAAAATTAGTGTCTAGAGATTTCTGTAAACAACTGGTAGCGAAAGCTCAGGTATATTTTGACCTACAAATTACGAGAATCAATAAAAAGAATTAGTCATAAAATATATTACAGTTCTATATGCCATAACATTTAAAATCGTAACACAATCGTTCTTAAATCGTTCGAGCACATTGTCCAGATATCTAAGTTTAGGTTCACCCTTCTTCTTCTTCCAACCGATCTATTTAGCATAGTTATTTTAGCAGGATCACTTTCATCCATTTGCCTAACGTGGCTCACCCATCTTCTGCTTCTTCTTATGGTGGCCTATCCGCTACGGATGTTGGACACTAACATGGCTATTCTGACTTTGTTGACTGCTGTTCTGAAAAGTCCGGTAGTGGTTAAGTTAAACCCATTTTCGCAGGTTATGCAGCCAGGATATTTTTCTCCGCCCTGGACCTCTTTTCCCATGCACTTGCAAATATTTTAATCAAAAATCTTATAATTTCCCATGCAATATTAAATACATATAACAGTACTTAGTGGAAAGTATTTAAACAAGTTGTTGAACATAATTTGTTCAAAACAGTACTCTTTTGAACAAATTATGTTCAACAACTTGTTTAAATACTTTCCACTCTAATCTTTGTCTCGTGATGAAGCTGACAAAAAATCAGCGAAATATAGAGGAATAAAAGAAAAAAAGAGTTTTTTTTAATAATAACAGACCGCATACCCGATATTCCAACACAATAAATTGTTATATGTTATAAAGTCACCGATGTGGTGCAAAAATCATTAAAGTTGAAATGGGAATACGCTGGACATGTAGCTAGGAGCGATCTAAACAAATGGCACAGATCAATTTTAACCTGAAGACCATACCAACACAAAAGACCAGAGGCAGACCTTCTATGAGATGGACACATGATCTGAAAAGGACTGCCGGGAAAAATTGGCTACAAGTAGCGTACAATAAAAACCAATGGAAAGGAAGACTTGAAGAGGCTTATGTTCAGATGTAGACGTGAATGGCTAGACGAAGAAGAAGAAGAAGAAGGAGAAGAAGATGTATATAAATATATATAAAGGTAGATCTATTTAAAAGGTGTTATATGCGATTTAACACTTTAGGGCTACATCACAGAATGTTTTCGGAATGACTATTCCATCATCAGTGCTTTTGCTAGTTATACATGCGTGAAGCCACTAAATCTACGGGTAAAAAAGTACAGGGCGGTTCTTTACGCCTTTCTTAACAACCGTCAAATTAACTCTATCATGGAAACTGAAGGGAAATTCTAAGAAAAATTATGGGAAACGTGCAGACTATTCGTCGGCATTAATCCACAAACTTTCCAATATTACTACAATTTAGATCAGAATCCGCCTTCTCGTTAAGAAATACGTCCTATGTATAAAAGATAGCTCCAAAATCAGAGCAAAAAAGGCCATCCAATCATTATGCCATTGCCTAGGGCATATACTCACCACACTCCCCCAAAAGAAAGTTCTTTCCTTCCAGCCAAACTTCTTAACTTAGATGGAAACGAGCTTCCCGATGAGTACTTCTTCACCTAGAAGCGACGTCATTAAGATAGCGCAAAAATCAATAAGCTGCAAGCCAATAAGGCTCAACCAAAAAAGCCGTTCCCACAAGTATAGTTGGTAACCTGCAAAGGTACCCTTTAATTCTGACAACTGCTTCTTAGCAATGCACTCGTCTTCTTAACTCTCCAAATTGCAATCGTAACAACTACATTCGCAGACGGATGTCTGCTCTTTGCCCAATTCATTCTCTGGTAAGGGAGCTGTCACACCTTGAAGAGGCACTCCCTTACCAGGGAACGCCTCTTTCACATATATGAATGAAACACTGTCATTCATATGATAATTCGGAGATAAGAAAATACATATTTTGTGAAATTTTCAAGCCGCTATTATGCTGTTTTAAAGTAATAATTGTAATCATTGAAATTCAATTTTCAATAGTTTTTGGATAATTCTACTGCATTTGTACAGACTTATTAGCTAATAACACAGTTCTGATATGTTTGCAATTACAAACATTTTTTTTACTTTTTTAAGTTTCATTACGTAATACAGATATGACGGGAACAATAATATATTACATGTAATAAATATTTATGACTTATTTCACGCCCCAAAATATAGGAAACTATCGGTTTCTGTATATCTCAAATTAATTTAAACTGTTTATAATTTGACTTGATTACTGACATTTTAAACAAAATATTCGCGTTGCGACCCGTTTGTTAGGATGTGAATATTGGCAAACAACCTTTGTATCTTTATACTTTTGGTATAAACTTGTTGATAAAAATGTGGGTTTGTTTATCAGGAACTTAATTAAAATTTTAATTTATGCGTTTCGTTGTTATCATTTACGTGATTCATATAAGTCATAAAATAATATGGTAAATCAGCACAAGACTTGTGCGTTTTTCACATTGCAACTATAAGTTATAGTTTTAGAGAAATATATTTTTACTCACGTATTCTCATCGTAAAGTCTGTATTTATCTTATAAAAAGATGTGTATTAAAAAATGCCTGCGTCTATTCTGCTCTTCGAAAATTAGACCGGCTCCACCACACATGGGATGATCCAACGTTGGGGCCAACGTTGGAGCTAACCTTGGAGCCAACGTTGGAGCTAACGTTGGGTATACTGTGTTCCCACGTTCGGTGAGGCATCCACACATTGAGTTGAGTATTGGGGCGATATCAGTCTGTTCCCTCTAGAGCCAACGTCAACATGACCGACATGGAAATTGCATATTTTGCTACAAAAAAATTGAATTTTTGTCTACAGTGTTACTTAAAGCTACAAGATCTTTAGAGATGCCGTATTTGGCAACTGCAGACTGAATATATGAGTGTAAATCTGACGTGGAGGCTTTGAATCCCATTTATTCTTTTAACACAATTCCAGATTTCTTATCCTTCTATTTTGGCTATATTCTGCAAAGTCAAACGTGACAAATCCACAGTCGATATATCGAAGTAAATGTTTTAAAAGTTACATAACCACAAGACGTCGGTCTTTTAGGTCAAAATGATCTATATTTCAAAATAAAAAGCATATACTTTTGTAAAATATTTAGATAAGTACATTTTTTAAAAAGTCAGATATATATAGTATTCATTTATGCAAGAAATATAATTTTGAGATCAGCAAAAAGAATGATGTCAACCATAATGTAGCTTCTGTTTAAAAAAAATTAAAGTGTTTGTCCTTGTGTAGTTAGTATAATGTACAAATTTATGTTTATGACATTCTCTGTTGCATAGGCCGAAATTGACGAAAAGCCCTTGAAGATGCTCTAGGAAGCGAGAGTACTTGGGCAAGATTTAATTAATAAAACTGTGCGCGATATCTACCTTTTCATTTGATCAAAGTTCATTTATTCGAGCATTCAACCTTATATCAACTAAATTCTGCTCAAATAACATAATTATACGCCGATTGGAACACTGCTGTAGCGCCACTGTGTGGTCGGCATCAACGGCAACACCAGTATTGGGGCCAACCCCTTTGATGTGTACGCAAAAACCGACAATCCACGAAAAACTCCCAATCGTAAAAACGTTGGCGCCAACATTGGCTCCAACACAGTTATGTCGGTACACACATTGGACGAACACTGTTGGGGCCAACGTTGGCCCCCATGTGTGGAGCCCGCGTTATGCTAGGCATCACTTAATTTGTTAGTACAGTAGAACCCCTCATATCCGACCCTCACGGGACAGGGCCGTGGTTGGAACGGTCAAAAGGTCGGATATGCCGAGGAATAATAAAACACGTTTTTTCGGGTAAAAAAACCGTATATTGCACTAAACTATTAGTACAGAACTGTACAAAATACCCACTCAATACACATATGTAGTGCTCATTTTTATATTACAGTAACAACGAAAAATATTATAAATACATACAGTACTGTACTGTTTAATCAAAAAGGCAAACATTTAGAAGAAGTCCTTAATACTCTTTTGCTTCAATTTACCCAATCTTGATTTAGTTGAAAAAATACGCCATTTCTTTGCCAACAACACGTCCATAGGTGTAGCTCTCGGGTCCTGCTCCAAATATTTCAACACTACGTCAAATGCGTCTTTAGCCTCTGAATGCGTCACTCCAGTATCACGATCAAATTCTTCTTCTTCAGCGTCGCTGTCTTCATTATTTGCGCTTTGAACTCAGCAACTATTTCGTCATCATTGAGTTCTTCATTTGTAGACTCAGCCATGTCAGCTTCGATCAGCCATTCCTCCACATCTGTCAGCTGCTGCTGGACACCGTGTTGCAGTTCCTGCAGGTCTTGAAGAGTTTCTGTGACGTCGTTTTCTTCAGCTTCAAGGTCAACTTCCATTGATGATGTGGGCTCATCATCGTCCTTATCAGCACTATCGCTTTGTTTTAATGATGGCCAAATTTTCTTCCACGATTTTTGAAGAGTTGTCTTTTTGATTTCATCCCATGCAGAAGCGGCGGTATAGATGGCGTCTTTTATGTTTAACATCTTCATGGCCTCCAATAGTGAGCAGCCTCCTTCTGTTTTGTCCAAAAGAGACCCGACATATTTTTTCCGGTACCGTCTTTTTACCCACTCGATTACGCCTTGGTCCATTGGCTGGATTAATGGGGTGGCATGTGGAGGTAAAAACATCGCTTTTATGTTGCCTTTCTTCAAGTCATGCTCTGGGGGGATGGCTTGGTGCATTATCCAGCAACAACACAGCTCGAAGTGGCAGGTTTTTTTGATTTTAAGTGTTTTTTTAACAGCGGGCACGAATTCAAGAAAAAACCATTCTTTAAAAAGAGCACAATCCATCCAGGCAGATGATTGATTACGGTAATACACGGGGAGTGTTGCCATATTGAGATTTTTAAAAGCTCTCGGCTTCTTAGATTTGCCGATAACAAACAACGGCAGTTTGTGACTGCCACTGGCGTTGCTACACGTAGCAATTGTTAGTCTATCCTTAGCTAGCTTTGTACCCAAAACAGGCTCATTTTTAGAAGCAAGAGTAGATTTTGGCAACATTTTATAGTTCAGTCCGGTCTCGTCTACGTTATATACTTGTTCGGCTACAAGATTACTATCCGACACCAACTTTTGAAACTTTTCTACAAAATCTTTTGCAGCATCGTCATCAGCAGACAACTTTTCACCCGCAATAACAACATGTCTAATGCCGTGGCGAAGCTTCCAGCGGTGAAACCAACCTTCGCTTGCCTGAAAAGTCACAACATCTCCTCCCAATTTTTTAAACAGCTTTACGGCTTTTTCTTTTACAAGAGGCCCCGACAAAGGAGTCCCTTTTCGCCGTTCTTGGCAAAACCAAACCCAAAGAGCTTCGTTAACGAGTTCTAACTTAGGTTTTTTTAACATTTTCCGATTTTTAAGAGCATCTTCCGTTTCAACACAGCTCATAGAATAGGTTTCGATGTCCTTTACGGTTTTTTTCTTCAGTCTTTAAACTGTTGTCACGTCGACCCCTAGCTCTGCGGCTAATTTTACTAGTGACTCACCACGGTCCAATCGTTGGAGCACTTCAAGTTTTTGTTTAAGGGTAACGCACACACGCTTACGTTTTTGAGTAGCCATAGCTAACGTTCACTAATCGCACAACACAGTTTTTTACACAATCACAAACCAAAGATTGTACATACATACAACAATCACGAAAACAAAACAGTCAAGTATGTAGAGCAACGTTTACGTCGACAATCAGAACGCAACTGGCTGTTTAACAGAGAAACAATGCACAGCGCTGCTGATGAGTCATGTTTCACGTTGAGGACTTGTCCGCCGGCAAACCGGCAAAAGACGGTCGGGCACATGGGTCGGATATCCCGAGGAGTCGGATATCCCGAGGTCGGATATGAGGGGTTCTACTGTAGATGATTGCATCTGTTTTTAATTCCAACCCCATTTTTCTACATGTGTTTCGATATTTGACCTCTCATAAAGAACTTTTGTGGTAGCTCGAACTGAAATGAAATGCTTTCTATCTAGGTGGCAGGTATAGTAACCTAACATGCATGAGTATGCTAGTAGCGACCTCTAGTGAAGCCGCAAAGAAGTCGGGGAGGACTTCTCTTCTCTTAGATTTATAGTAACATAACATTCCGGAGTACGCTAGTAGCGACCTCTGAATGAAACAACACTTCAGCAATTGAAGATGTTGTTGCTTTATTTAATTTCTCTTATTAAAAAAGTTCACAGCAATGCTTTATGTTACCGCGTTAAGAATTCATTCGTTAGGACTTTGGTCAAATTTGGACGTTGTATCAAATATTTTATGTATAAGATGACGGGTGGGAAAACTTGTGATGTATTCTCCACTAATTGTTTGAGGGAAGCTTATTGAATTTCTGTCCTCAGAGGGTACAGTACCAAATATTTTAGGACCAAGGAACTGTTAAAGATATTCCTTCGATATAAGTAGTAAGTAAGCATACCTCAAGGCGATTGCAAGGCAAGACTATTGAATTTTTCGATGCCTTTGTTTGCCCATGTCTCTCATATTTTTTTTTAAATCGTCTCGTTTCGCAAACGAAAGTTTTCTTGTTTTTTTTTTCTGATTGGCTGAGCACCCCAGTATGGATTACTATGTTTGTTTTACCCTTATCCCTTTCCTCTTGTCACAAACATCTTGGAATTCCACCAGCATATTCTTTCACCATTCTGACCATATCAGCAAGCTTTTTCGGATGCTTTAACTTCGAAACTTTGTCAGACGTACTCAAATCACCGTTAAAGGAATACAGTGTGATACCAAAGTTATTTTACTCAATTTGATGGAAGTTTCCTTTAAATTTATTAATTTGACAGGAACGGCGCTTCGTTGGACGAGGTCTCGGACCCTTAGAGTTTCCTCTCTACAGGAAGACGAAGAAATTAGTTAAATTAGAGAGAATGAAAAATACATTGAAGGATTTTTGGAGGGAAAATGGGAGATGTCCCACGAAGAAGAATAAATAAAGAAGTTAGGGAAATATATCGATAACCAGCAATAACAAACATTATTAAAAGACATACTACGATGGTTGTGACGTTTCTTAAAATGAAGAATGATTACAAGTTGTAGTATATTATGGAAACAGGTACTAAATAGGAATATAATTAGAAATAAAAGAAGTATCACGTAAAAAGACATGGGCATTGAGATTTCCGTAAATACAAGACTTAAAAACGTTAGTGCGGTATCGAGTAAATAAAAAAACATACACAGCCATGGTGTGAGTCATGGGGAACTGTACATACTAATACCTCTGGAGGCCCCTATGGGGAATACCAAATGACCATTAAAAAGTGTCTGCTCCCATTGTTTAATAATCTACAGGGCGAGCTGTGAATTTTTACTGAAATTTCTATTCATAACTTTTGAACGGTAGGTCGATGTATCTCATATTTTGGTCAAACGTTACACTACTACCACCTAATCAACTGATTTATTCAAACTAGAAAAAAATCAGTTCCAATTTTAAAAAATTACTTAGTTTCTAATGTTCACAGAAAACATTTCAGCCTGTATACGGCTTTTGAAAACTCTAATAAAAATTTTAAAAATTAGCCAAATTGCAATTAAAATACCATATTTATTTTTTCGCTATACGATTACTTAATTTTTAATTAAACAAATCAAATTTGACTGTGAATTAAAAGTTTAGTAAAGTGAACCATAGATATAAAAAATGTAACTTTACCTGTAAAAAATAAATTTTTTTAACAAGCATTTATTTTAACATTTAACAAACAAATTGGATCTGATTTTTTTCACCGTAATCTGTAATATTTATCTGAACGTTTTATTTGATTGTCACATTACATAAGGGAATTTCCAAAAGTTATAATTGCGGATAATTCCACCAAACGTGTTTTTTTTATTTGTTGAGTTGTAATTGGAGTCAATCTAGCCTGTTGTATTTTTTACGTAATGTATAACTAGAAATATTGTTGCCAAACTAATATAATAAAAATAAGTACGCAGAGACAAATCAAATACAGTAAAACCACCGTTAACCGAAATAATTGGGGGAAGGCCGTTTCGGATAATAAGAATTTCGGTTAAAAATAGCAATGTGTTGTGTATTCTTCTTGTATCAAATTACATAGTATATTTGGTCAAAGTTGGTATTAAAAAATACTATGAGGTGATTTCGTAATGTTTCTTTAATATTATAAATTCAGAACAAAGTAATAAAACTAAGGAAAATTAACATTAAAGTGTTTTTTAAAGAAATTTTCTATTTTCTTTTGCGTTTTCCTTTGATAACTACGTTTTGCAGCTATATATCTTTGTAGTTTTATTTGCAGAATCTCATGAGGTTTTGCCTCATTCCATTGTTCGACGAAACGTACAGTGGCTCACAGCTTAAAAGGGTGTGTGCAAATGCAAACTTTAAAACAAGAAAATTAATAAATAAAACAAACTCGACGCATTGAAAAATGATTGCTAATATTTTGTAAATCCTCCTTCATTATTTATTACAGCCTGTACTTGTCTAGGCGTTGATTCGCCAACTTTCTAGTATACTCTGGGGAAATTGGGTCCCAACCATCAGTAATTTGTACTTTCAATTCTTTTCTATTTGATATTGGGGTACTATTTACTTTATTTTCTAATGCCAATCACAAATTTTTAATACCATTCAAATCTAGTGACTGGGCTGGTGTTTTAATGACATTTCGGCAATTATAAAGCAACCAAGTTCGAACCCGATGTGACGTGTGTTTCGGATCGTTGGATCGATAAAACTGATAATTGTTATCGATACCTAATTTTTGAGCACCCTCGGCGAGATACTTCCTTAATATATCCAAATGCATGTACTGGTTCATATTTTCTTCAATAAAATGCATGTTTCCTACTCCTACAAACGACATACATCCCCACATCATGACCCCACCTTCACCGTGAGTTACCGTAGCTTTCATATTGTTTAATCTTGATTCTTCGTTCGGCTTTCTCCACACCAATATGTTTCCATCGGACCCAAACAAATTTATTTTGGTTTCATGAGCAAATATTACTGAATTCTAAAAGCTCAAATCTTTGTTAATATGCTCCCTTGCGAACTACACTCTAATGCGCCTGTTTCTTTAGCTAATAAAAGGTTTATTTGTAGCAATACGACCATGTAGATTATTCTTTCGTAATGTCCGTCTAATTGTTTCGGGGTTTTAAGGATAATTTGCTATTTCTCTGACAATCCATCTTTCTTCGCGTTCGGTAAAAATCGTATTTGGAGCAGCTAACCTTGATTTATTGTTAACTTTAGTCAACTTTCGGTAACATTCAACAATGTGCTGAACCATTTTGGATATTTCTCTTTGCTATATCTATTTCTATGGTGAGTAATCATTAAATTTCTTTTACCAATCGTAGTTTGGCGACCCATTTTTAAATAATTTTGTTATTTGCCGATTAAATACTTTAAATGTCAAATTAAACAAAAAATGAACTGCAGTATGAATTTAATGCAACGCCTTTTTCGGAAATTTCAAATTGGTTAGTTGTATAATGCTTCATCTTATCTGCATCAGCATGGACAAGACCTGACACATCTAAACGAGACGACTGCTAGAAACAACAGAGATGAAAATACTCCGACGAATATCAGAGAGAAGTCTGTTGGATAGGGAGAGAAGCGAAAACATAAGAAGAGCATGCAATATAGAAGACATAAATGGATGGGTGACAAAACGAAAATAGGAGTGGAACGAACACATCAGTAGAATGACAGAGGATAGAATAGTACGAATAGCACGAGATAAGTCACCAAATGGACGAAGAAGTATTGGCAGACCAAGAAAAAGATGGTGCGACAATTTAAACAATTTAGGAGGCTAATATTGAAGAAGAAACAGGCTTTAAAGCCTACATACTAGAAGAAGAAGAAGAAGATTTAAGTCTGGTATATTTCATCATCATCAATGGTGCTACAGCCCTATGAAAGAGCCTCGACCTTCCCAAGTCTATTACGCCAGGCAGTCCTATCCATTGCCAACCGTTGCCAGTTTGCTGCGCCTATCTTTCTACCATCCTCATCTACACCATCCTTCCATCTGAGTTTTGGCCTACCCCTTTTTCTGCTTCCCACGGGTTGTGACATAAGGATTCTTCTAGGAGGGTTGTTCTGCTGTGATCTTGCTAGATGTCCTGCCCATCTTAATCTTCCTATTCTTATAAGAGATACTACGTCTTTACCACCAAATATTTGTTTATATCTGTGGTATACCTCGTAGTTGTATCTCCTCCTCCAAACACCATTTTCACAGATGCCACCAAATATTCCTCTCAGGATCCTTCGTTCAAATATAAGCAAAAGGTCTTCGTCTGCCTTGGAGATGGTCCATGTCTCCGATCCATATGTCAACACTGGCTGTATAAGGGTTTTGTATATAGTTATTTTTGTTTTTTGGCTTAAGTTTCTACTTCTCATATGTCTACTCAGTCCAAAATAGCATCTGTTTGCCATTACTATCCTTCGCTTGATTTCTTCCGTTATGGCGTTCTCTTTGGTGATCAGGGAGCCTAAGTATGTGAATTTGTCAACCACTTCAAAGGTAGAGTTATCAACCGTGAATTGGGGACCGATGTTCCTGGCTCTATTGTTGGGTGTTGATGCCATCATCTTAGTTTTCTCCTCATTTACTTGCAGGCCCATAGATTTTGAGGCATTTGAGAAGGTGGTATACATTTCTTCTAGCTTGCGTGTTGTGCGGGCAACTAGGTCCACATCATCTGCATATGCCAAAATTTGGGATGATTTATTAAAAATATTTCCTCTGTTGTCTATTCGGGCATCTCTGATCGCCTTTTCCAGTGCTATGTTGAAAAGGAGACACGCCAGCGCGTCTCCCTGTCGCATTTGTTCCTCATTCCAGGCTCTCAGTATTATTTTATATATTTGATTAGTCACAGAAGCACCTCCACATTTGATAAGTTCCGCGGGTATACCATCACTTCCTGGAGATTTATTGTTTTTTAGGTGTTTTATTGCATTCTGGTATATTTAAAACCCAGAAGATAGCTTATGCTATTGTAGAAGACTTGTAGTAATTTAATTTTAGTATGTAATTTATTTTTACATAATATTTATGTAATATGTAATTTAAATATTGAACTACTGACACAAGCTATTGTGTCATTGAGTACCCACTGCATCATTTAAGCTGTAAGCCACTGTAAATAAATCTGAAAAGGATAAAACGTTATGCAATAACAACAAATACTTTGAACCTAGTCGTATTCCTAACCAATGAAGCCTACTGTATAAAATTCTTACCTCTAAGGCATTGAATATCTCGTCGGCGTTGTGTGCTGCCTGTCGTCATCTTCGTCGTCTGATACGC